>PVJA010020517.1:0-36855 GCA_004027025.1 Myocastor coypus | reverse complement strand
TTGTTTTGTTTTTATCTTTGTTCTTATTATTTTTTCTCTTTTTGTGTGAGGTGCTACCAAGGATTGAACTGAGGACCTTGCACTTACCGAGCAAGTGCTTATTCTATTGAGCTGTCTCCCTAGCCCCTTATTATTTTTTCTTTTTAAAATAATTTTTTTAGGGGCCTGGTGGGATGGCTCAGTGGTCTAAAGCGCCTGCTTGGGGAAGCTTGGGTGGCTTCAGAGACCGTGGTTCGATCCCCTGCACCACATGCTGCGCCAGCCCTGCCCTCGGGGTGGGCTGAGCCAGCCATAAAAATGAGTGAATAAATAAACAAAGGTTCTGAAACAAGAAAAAATAAAATAAAATAAAATAAAAAATTCTTTAAAAAAATAAATAAAAAAATAAAATAAAATAAAATAATTTTTTTTAATTAAAAAAAATTTATGAGAATTAATAGTGACTGCTCCAACCAGAGCAGACCTGTGTGCAATGAGCTTGAGCTTCGTTTTCCTCCAGATGTATGATGGAGATGAATACATTGTTGTCTGGGACACCACATAGCCAGCTGCTACTTCTCCCCATTACCTAAAGGAAGAAGACAACTGATATCGAGGACTACTACAAAGCATTCTAGTCCTTACGGATGAGTTGTGGTGATTCCCAGGCATCCACAGACCACCTTGGGATGGATGGTGATCTAGAAGCCCTCCATAACCCAGGTTGCAGTTTGTGCCAGGGAGGGTGCTTGGGGAGGAGTAGCCTGGGGAGGTTTGCATAAAAGAGTGACCACAGAGGAGGAGAGCTGAGGGCCTCTTGGGGGAAGGGTCTCCTGGGGACTATAGAAATTTGAACCAAAAGTCATCACACTCCCTAAATCGCAGTTTTTGTTACTAGATGAATTTATAAGATTTATTTCCAAATTCTTAAACACTTTTGGAATAGTGTTTTTACTTGCCGTCATTTTCAATTACATGAGTATTTTCTGAGTGTTCTTATTTATACTTAGAGAATGGATCTTGGGTAGTAAATACTTGCTTGTGGCTACACACATGAAATTTGTATGTATTTGCATCTTTCAGATCATTAATTCCCAGCCTGTGTTTATGATCAGCAGTGCATTTCTTAATTCTGTGCGTTATCTTCTGTCATATATGGAAAACATTTGTTCACCATGGAGACTTCCCAGTCTGTGGAAGCGTGGGAGACTCATTACATATTAAAAGGTCTAGGTCAATATGATATTCTGAAGTCTGCTTGCATCAGACTATCCTGGAGCTTTTCTTCTTTGTTGCTCCTTTTAAAAACCCTAAATAAAAGACAATGAATCTTCAACCTCAGCTGATTCCATTGTGATTGATCTGAGCCAATTTTTAAGGTAATTGATGGTATTGCCTTAGTGGAGTCTGTTAGTGCAAATAATTATTAATCAATAAGCTCTCAGCTCTTACTTCAGAAGATAATTTTAACACATGATTTATTCTGGACATTTCAATTGTGCTACCAAAATCCATTGGTGAGTGGTTTAAAGCACTTTAATTATCTGCTGTTTCTTTCTCAGCCATATTTACCCTGGCGACTTGCTGTCTCATTCTGGCCAGGGCCACAGGAAGTGTTTCATTGCCATCGTAGAAAATGTATTGTGCACCTTTGATTGACTAATTTGGTTTAAAGTGATTTAGCTAAATGCCTTGGAAACAAAGCATCCTGGCTTTCCTTTGGAGAACATAATTAACGTTGTTGTGGGAAAAGAAGGACTACATTACTACATTTCATTCAGCTGAAAAACACTTTGCTAATGAACATAGTGAATGTCGCACAAGTTGATTCACCCTTAAGTCATGGACAATCAGGGAGAGGGGGCTGAGGTGCTAAGCATTTTGGGGCTGATTGAACCTAATGCTCCCCAAATGGTTGCTGCTGTGAAGCTGTTGTGGCGTCCTTGTGCAGAGGCTTTCCGGTAATGGACATGTTGTTTTGCCCTTTTAGGCAATATCTTGATGAATGTTGTGGTTTGGTTTTGTTCTTCCCCTATGAGAAGAGAAGCTGAAGAAAAGGATCTCCATGAGGAAGGAGCTTGCCAGTGTTCCAAAGTGCAGCTTCCAGGCATCTGTTTTTGTTGTACTTGTGGAGGGTACAGGAATGTGTGGGCCTTGGCCTGGGACTTTACATGTGACTGGAACAGATGGAAATGTTAAGTGGCAGCGTCCTGGATTGTCCCTCTAGAAGCCCTTCCAACTAGTACTAACATACCCTGTTGCCTTCTTGCCTGGTGCTGCTCCCTCACTAATACTGAAGTGTAGTAACCTGCAAAGCTCTTTGCTCATCTTTCTCTGCTCACTACTCCTCTGCACAGCCTGAAAACCCAAAACCTGGACCCAAAACTCTGCACGAGAGCACACTGAAATTCCAGCTCATTGTTACTAGCTGGCTCAGCATTATGTGTCAAGAAGGTCATGCACCTAAGCACTGAATAAATTCATGCTATCTATTAAACATTGAGACAGGGGGAGGTAACTCATGACCTGGGCTTTTGCAGAGATAAATTTGGGAATTAGAACTACAGGGAACTGAGTTCAATCCCTGGTTAAAAAAAAAAAAAAAAAAAAACTACAGGGAAGACCAAGGAAATAGGAAGTTCAGCTTATGTACATAGGAAATCCCACCCTGCCAGAAGGGCTGACAAGGAGAGGCAAGACTTCAGCCAGTAGGGATGCGGGAATGAGGACAGAATGCTAAAGGCCAGACCTTGACAGCCAGAGATGCAGTGGGAGTGGCAGAAAGGCCCTGGGACTGGCACTGAGGTGGCCACTGCTTGTGTTCTCTTCTTCCTCCTCCCCTTCTTCCTCCTCTCCTTCTTATTCCTCTTCCTCCTCTTCCTCCCCTTCCTCTTCACTTGTGGTCTGTCCTCTAGAACAGTCACTCATGCTGGGCTCATCAGAGGGAGTGGCAAGCAACAGCACATTAACTCAGAGCCTGTCTACCTCTCAGGAATGCTACTTGCGGGTGGAGGAGGTGAAGCAGTCCAGGCCATGAACAACAGTCAGATGAGTCTGAATACTCATACAGTAACACACATACAGAGATCACAATCTAGGCATCTTTCTGACTGAGGGCAGAGGGACTCTGGAGGGTAGCTGGGGTTTGAGAAAGCCATGACAATGTGACTTCTGCTGCTTATGAGTTTTTTCTGTCCTTTCGTTGCTCCATATCTGCTCATCCCTTGAGCTGACAGGAGAAAGAACTCCCCTGCACCCTGGCTGCCACAGGGGCCCAAGTCCAGTGCTATGGATAGTTAGGTGGCCATATTCTTTGTTTTTTTTTGTTTGTTTGTTTGTTTTGTTTTGTTTTTTGTCTTTTTGAGGGAGGATCCTTCTGCTTCAGCCTCCCAAGTGCTGGGTTACAGGCATGCACCACCACACATAGCCTGGGTGGGTGATCTTGAAAGTGTGAGTCAATTCCTTGGAAGCCGGGCTTGCCTAGTTATAAAATAAGCATAACACATGTTCCAAGGGATGGTTGTGAGAATTAAATGAGGCAAAGTTTAAAGCATTTTTAAAACTGTAAAAATATAATGTGTTGTGTGTGTGTGTGTGAGAGAGAGAGAAAGAGAGAGAGAGAGAAGAGAGAGAGAGAGACAGAGAGAGGCAGAAGATGTTGTTTTGCTTTTTCAGTTTCATGATTCCTTTTTCCCTGGCTGCCTACACGACACTTACCAGTATTGTCCATAATGGTTACAGTTGGGAAATGAAACCCTTAGAATAAGTTTTGGTTCCTGCCTTCTTCCTGTAAAGTTACTGTCTTGGTTACTTTTCTCTCATTGCTGGGACAAGATACCTGACACCCAAAATTAAGGAAAGAAAGGCTTATTTAGCTTACAGTTTGCGGAGGTTTCAGTCCGTACTTGGTGGGCTCCATGGCAGGGTGGCACATGGCAGAGGACAACAGTTCCTGGCAATGGAAAACAGCAAAACAGAAGAGAAGCAGACAGCAAACCTCTTGCCCTCCCTTATAATGTACATAGGCTACTGGCCCCAGGGTGGGTGTGGCACTCATGCCTGCAATCCCAGCATTGGACCATGAACCAATCAAAATCTCCAGAAGATCATCCCATGACTACATGAGGCTTTGAGGGTGACACCTAAACACAAACCATAGCAGTTACTAAATGCCTTGGAGCTCAAGTGAGAGGTAAAACCATCTCAAAGATAAATCCCATATGCATTGTATATTCACTAAGTATCTACTAAAGGAAAGAATCACTCAATTTAATTATTATTTCTTTTCATCTTTGTGCACCTATTTTTAATATACAGTACATGAAGGCTAATTTTTACTTTTTTCTGCTAAGCATTTTTGGAAATCAATGTGAAAAGTGAGTTTGCTCTCGGCATTTTTTAATACTGCTGGCATGCTGCATAGGTGACTTTCTTTAGTATAGAGGAAGTGAAGTTGTGAGACCAAAGTTGCCCAACATATTTTCATACCAGCAGCCAGAACAATGCTTACATAACCTCCCACTCGCCTTTTCCCAGGTTAAAGGGAAAACAACAGAGAGAGGCAGAAAGGACATGTGTAAACACAATGTATTAATAGCTCATTCAGCCTGCATAACAAAATAAACCAGTGGTCTGGATCCTAAAAGTGATAGCCCTGGTGTCAGATGTCCAAGCTCCTTCACCCCAGGATGAGGCTCTGGCAGGTGAAACATGGTATTTGTTTAAACAGAAAAGAAGACTGCAGAACCTTCAAGGGCAGGAAGTGGCCATAAATACTCAGGGCAGTTGAGCAACGGGTGGCCTGGAGGTGAGCAGAGAAGAATCACTCAAAGGGGAATTTGGCTCCAGCCTCTGAGTCCCAGAAACATACACAGTGAACTCTTAAGATGTTGAGACCTCTGTCCTGTCCCCTTCAAAGGATCAGAAATGAGATGCAAAACTTCTTTCTGGACTGGGGATTTGTGTTCAGTGGTTGGTTCATTATCTCTTTTGCAGACTTTTGAGTATAATAATCAAGAACAAAAATAGCTCCTTAAGGCGAAAAGAAAAAAAAAAAAAGTCCAAAGGCCCGGCACACAGGCTGATGTGCAGACTCTGGTGACCTGGGGTTGTCAGTTGGCTGTCTGTCCAACAGAGGAAGACCTAGTTAGTGAGACTTTGTTTTTCTTGTAAGGCAAGAATAAGTGCTCTGGGCAGTCTGCCCTGTTGCATGACACAATAATGCTAATAATTTGCATTTATATAATACCCCTTGGCTTGTGGATCTATAAGCACTTTGCAAACATTAATTAATTCTCTGAACCTCCTGTAAGTTGAGGGTGCTGCTGGTAACTAATCAGGAAGGAGGGCTGTGGCTTTTGCCAGGGTGGATGCACAAGTTGGGGAGCACTGCAGGCTTGGGAGCCGAGTAGCTGGAGTGGAATTTTTATGAAGAAGAACATCTGAAGCAGAATGTTGATCAGTCTGTGTGGGAAATAAACCTGGGTATTAAGACGACGGATGAAGGCCCATCCATGAACAATCTAGTTTTTCTCTTACACATTGGCATAAAGCATGCTAAGTGGCTTTTCACCCCTGCCTTTTTTAGAGCTTTGCCTGCGCTAGAGTAAGACCTGGACTCAATGTGTCTGTCCTCAAGACTTGAGAGCATATAGCAGTTGGTCTGTGCATTATCTTTGCTGTTTTAATAGTTATGATTCATTCACTGGCTGGGTTGTTTGTATTTTTTTTTTTCACTCAGTTACTACTTTACTTGATAAACAGGTTTTTGCACTCTTGCTCCCTGTTAGATGTTCAGTTGTCCTGGAAGACTTGAAAAGCAAGCAAGTGGTTCAGGGCCACTTTCTTTCTTCTCATGCCATATGAGGACTTTATTTTCCCCATGTACTTGTATGATGTGGAAGTTACAATTATTTGATTATTTTTGCAATATTGATGTAATTATGTATTTGTGTTTCTCTTGAGGAAGATACTATATGGAGATCTTATATAAGAACCCACTTGTATATAGGTAGATATTACTTGATACTAATTCTAGCCTACAAATAGAATATTAACATTTTAAAATTTTTTAAAAATTTAATATTTTGGGGGGCTGGCCAGATAGCTCAGTGCGCTAAAGTGCCTGCTTAGGCAAGCACAAGGACCACTGTTTATCCCTGGCACCAAATGGCACGCCAGTTCCCCCATCCCCCCATCTCCCCAACCACCCCCCACCCCTGCTGGGCTGAGTGGTCAGGGTCCAGGTATAGTGGCTTACACCTATAATCCCAGTGCCGGGAAGGCTGAAAACAGGAGGCTTGTTATGAGTCCAGATTGTGTAGTGAAACCTTGCAATGATGAAATACATTAAAATACACACACACACACGTACATGTTTGCAGTGCTTACTAATTTGAGCCATTGTGGGTAATTTATATATATATTATATATGTATATATAATATATATATATATATATACATATATATAATACATCTCAGTTCTTCCCCCTTCTCCTCCTAACATGAAGCAAATTACCCTATATATAGATAAACAGTGAGACTAACAGGACAAAAAACATAAAATGCATAAGGTAGCTAAACTAGTATACTGGTAGAAAAATTGGCCATGCTACGTTACAGCAACTTTTCTCTTTCTCTCTCTCTTTTTTTTTTAACCTTGTCTGTCTTTATTTTGCACTGTATTTATGTTCAGTGATACTTTGGTTGTCAGACTCAGTTTGTTCAAAATTCCTGTTTGGACACCAGAAAGTTTGAGAAACTGAATATATTTTCCCCATTAAAAAAATAATAATAATTGGTTGTAAGGTCCAAAAATGTGTGTCTTTTTCTCAGATCTTAACAAATTTCACAATGATTTTGTTCTTTAACTCCATCACAGGTCCCTGTTTTCCTCTTAGCTTTACCACTGGCATTACTGTTGTTAGAGCCGTGGTTACAATATTTTACACAAATAAAGTGCAAAAGACAAACAGCACAATGATGAGTGTTTGCGTGCAGTGACTCAAGCCCTGTGTGTTCCTGGTGCTCAGAGCGAGGCGTCAGCCTTCGAGACCATGGTAAGGGGCAGCGCTGGCTCTCTCAGCCCCTACAGGTTTTCTCAGTTCCATTTTCAGCTCCACTATCCAGCACAGTGAGGAGCCTAGAGCAGGTTTTTTTTTCTTTTGAACTTTGCTGTTCTCATAGTGAGAAGTTTGGGCTTAGCACTGTCCCATACCCAAGGTATCACTGAGTTGTGTCTCTCGTATAAGAGGAGCCCTGTGATAATTGTGTGTCTCAGTCACTTCACTTAGCAGTTTGGTCTCAAAGGACATCCATTTTCCTACAAACAGCTCAAGTATACCCTTTATATGGAAGAATATGCTGCACTGTGTATAAATACTACTTTATTTATCCATTCATCTGTTGATGGACATACTGGCTATTATGAGCTGTGCTGCTATAAACATGAGTATGCATTTACATCACTGTGGTATGATGTCTTTAACTCTTTCATGAATACACCAAGAAGCAGGGAATAGCTAGATCAACTTTTCTGTATTTTTAAAGAAATGTAGCTTCAAGGTAGAACAACAGTGTGCTACTTGTTAATGCTATTGGGGGGGAGGGGGCTTTTCCCAATGGGTAACATTTGTTTGTAACCTTCTGGCCAGTGTCACACTGGAACATGTAGTCACTCTGGAAGCACTGGAAGGTTAGGTACAGTAGGTGTAGGTACATCTCCATTGCTTTATACTTCATAAAAATTTAATTTTCACAGCAACCCTTCAAAAGTTAGTACAAAAGTCAGCTTCAAACTTCAGTCTAGCTCTCCCCAAGTTATACAAATTAGTGAGTGGTATGTGAATACTTGGGCCGTGTCACACACTCGGACACAGTTTATGTCTCTGCTACAAAGTCTGATGAAATATGTAGTTAATATTTTCTTCTTTGTAACATGTTTTTGTTGTTGTTACTTTCAGGTTAAGTAATATATATCTGTTTGGTAAGAAGGAGAGCTCCAGTGACTTTGAACTTTAGAAAAGCATAAGGGGGCACGATTGCTGCTCAGCTTCCCCTTGAGCTGGCGTGAGTGCAGGCTGGTGGGTATGGGCTGGGCCTGGAAGGGTACTCCAACCTGGGTGACAGATCAAACCAGCAGGGCTGGGCCTGCTCCCAGCAGCAGCACTTCCTTTCAGTCTGCTGCCAGCTGGTTTTGCCATGCAGTGGTGCTCAGCTTTGCAGATTAAAAACATGTGGCTTTGTGTCAGCCGCTCAGACTTAAAACAGCAGTGTCAGCTGTGGTAAATCTATGAAATTCTTATTTGACACATTTAGTTGACCCTAATGCAACAAATTGGGGCTGTCTCTTCGGAGGGCAAGTCTTGTTTCCCACTCTGTAGGTTTGCACTCCTCTCCTTGGGCTTCCTTCGCTAGAATCTTGATGCTAAAATTTGGAGCTGTGCCTTTGTTGGGAGCCTGTGACTGATAGCACATCTGAAAGCACCAAACCATCCACACAAAGGTCAAACACAATGCTTCCTGTTGCAACTTCCTGAATTAGGGCATTTTGGAGCAGGCCCACCTCACTAGATGTTATCAGGTTCCAGTCCCCTGTTGCTGCAGTAGCAGTAGACTGCTTGGGCTAACTTATTTCTGAGATAAAGTCTATAAACAGCAGGGAGATTTATATTTACTAAACACATTGTGAGAAACAATTACAAATTACAACTACGTAACTCTTGGTTGTGTTTGCTTTGCCTTTTAAAGCAGCTTTTGTTGCTCAGAGTTTACAGCGTTTGACAGGGTTTAGTGGGGAAACGTTGAGATGAGAGCTCCATATAAATGTCCTTCTGAGTTGTGGCATATGTGTTTTTTTTACTTGCAAAATGGACATTACACAGATAAGTATTTTTGAACAGCAATATACAAACTTTTGCTAATTGAATCATAGCTTCCCACTGAGCTAAGATTTCAGAGCTGGCTGATCAGTGTTTATAATTGGGCTGGCATTGTCATTGGTTTTAGCACTTTAACTTGAATACCTCAAGAAGTTAATGACCTGTTAAAACAAAACCGACTTGAGAAAATACTTCTAAAGTTTCTGGTGCGAGCTAGAAGTATTCATAATGTGTCAGCAGTTATATACCCATATTTTTTCTGTCTCCGTCCCTGTCTCTGTCTCTCTGTCTCTCTCTATGTCTCTCTCTCTCTCTCTCTCTGATATCACATCAGATATCACCACTGTGCAAAATATTAGTAGGTATTTTGTACTGGGTTCAGAGAAGGGATGTGGCCTCAGGTCACACAGTTAGTAATAAGTACATTGATTATTTGTTTCCTTGGTGACTGAAAGGACATAGGAATCTATGCATTGCTTAGCGTAGTCTTTCCTCCAATTCTGAAGAACTCAAAACAGGGAGAGAAAGTAACAATTTGAGTAATCATAGTAATATACCCAACACTGAGCTAGATACTCTCCTCTTTGCTGCCAGGGCTTCAGCCACTGGCACTTTTCTTCGACAAACTCATTGGTTGTCGCCCCAGGGCTTTTGCACGCGCTTTTTCTTCTGGGGGTTTTTCATATATGGAGGCCCTTGTCACTTAGAGCTGAGCTCCTCTCTCCTCAGAGAGCTGCTGTTACTGTTCTGCCCCAGCAAAGTCGCATCTCAGTCGACTCAAGGCCATGCCTCTCCCCTGCAGACACCACGCATAGCCTCTTAGCTTCTGTTCTGCTGAGTGCTCACTGCCCTGAACCGGGGGTTGTCCAGCAGCCAGGCTGAAGTGCATGTGCCTCTGCCCTGCTTGTGCTCCCCCTCTCCATTCAAGGATGTATTTTGGGATTATTTTAACATGTTCTTGCCTGCTCAGGCCAGTGATACAGGCCTGACTGTACCTTCAGGTGTTTGTCCCTCTGATGTGCCTGTCCTGCATGCTGTGTGATCATGCAGAGTCGCCAGCAGCAAGACATAGGCATTATAGTCCCTTCATACATGTCTTAGGTGTTCTTCACCTTGGAGCCTCGGAGTTAGCCTTCTCCTTTGGGAGCTCAGTTCTGTGCTGTGCCAGTATGCTAGCCTGGCCTGAGAGCTTTTCATCCAAGACAGGTACAGCTGATCCAAGCAAGTCATATTGGGTGTGAGTGATGTGAGGCATGGCAGAGCATCCTGTAGACAAGTGAAGTCTGAGTTTCTTTGCAGTGAAGGGATATTTGTTTATCTTCAGCCATTACAGAGCGTTTTCTGGACCTTTTCTATAATTACTTTGATTACTATGTACATGGTGTATTTACATTTTGAGCTGATTTATGTGGAGTCTTGCTTTCTCTATACTGAGGTCCACAGGTGTCCCCAGTGGGCCGAGGGGTGCTACACTCCACACCCTGTGAAGGGAGTGGCTATATATGGAACACATATTTTGAGACGGGCCAGGGGTTCCACTGGAGGCCTGTCCTGCCGGTTCCCCAGGCTATTCTCAACACTCCTACTTGGGGCTTCTGCAACCTGTAGTAAAGTTTTAGACATAGTGTCTGAGTGTCACATGGCTGTTTGCTACAGCTGAGTTCCCTGAAGTGCTTTTCCTGGGTTGGAATTGCAGGGAGAAACACTGACATGGAGCCCGCACGTGGGCTTTTGCCTGCCTTCCTCGGGGTGGAGCAAGCTGGCAGAGGCCTCAGCTGCTGCCCAGCTTCAGGATGTGGCATCACGTCACAAGTTGCTTGCCTCTTTCCCATTGTGTCCTGACCTGCACTTGGTTATCTCCTGAGACCCTCAGTTCCATCATCAGTAAACACTGCCATATGATAGGTTCATGTAAAAGTAACGGAAGCCCCCAGCAGCTGACCTCCCAGCAAATCATGGGAAGTTACGCATCAGTGATCACCAGTCACCACCACTGTTCTACCACAAAGCTTTCTCTTTCGGAGCTGGCACATTCTCCTGCCCTTTGATCCCACCTCTGGGCCTGAAGGTTCAGTGTCTCCATGATGCATTGGGCTGGTGGCAGCCCCTGCCCTTTCAGTGTTGGGCAGCAATTCCTATGGCCCAGACCACGTGTGACAGCACCCCGAGGTTTGTTCTTATCTCTCCTTTTCCTCAGGAAAATTCATATGGGAAGAGGAGCCCATTTGGGAAGCATGCTGCCCCTCAAGGATATCTTTTTGCACACAGAAATTGGAAATCATTTTGCCATAAGAAAGCAGTGTTGTCGTATGCATCCTGTGGGCTGTGTGAGGCAGGCTGTGGGCCATGGGCCAGACTGACCTGGCCTCGGAATGCCTCAGGCTGTATGTATGCTCTTCGCTGCTGAAGCTGGAGGATTTCCATTTGCTGGGCTTAAATTTATGAATTTGCAGAAACCAATGTTGCTATAGGTAATTCTGTTAGAGGACAATTTATCGGTGTCACTGTTCATTTTATTAGGGAAGACTCCGCTTGTTTACCATGTATCTTATATCCCCGTCTCCATAAATGCATGAGTTTTAAAGATTTGCTGCCAAAAATGTATTGGTCACTTTTGTCAAACATAAAACTTTCATATATTTTTTTTTAATAGTAACATCTCTAGAAAATACTTTCACTGATTTTATATATAATATATAATACACACACACCACATACGCTTTTTTTGTTGTTTTACTCTAACGGTATTTCTCAGGTTTTTATGTAAATAACTTTGTAATGTCAGAAACACTTGCAGAAATTAGACTGGCTAAGAGCTGGAGCCCCTGCAGGCAGAGGAAGACTGCATGCAGCAGCAGACTACATGGACAGGCCAGGAAAGGCACACTTCTGGTGTCACTCAGCTTACTGGAAGGGCAGATTTGGGAGGGGGTAGGCATCAGTCTTTAAAGTGACTGTGATGTTCTAGGACTTGCAGCACTTCCTGCCCTTTCAAGGGAAAGCCTTGATCTTGCATTCTGCTGAAATGAGGCAGTGCAGGTCTTGCGTTCTAATGGCCCAGTGGGTCAAGGTTTAAGGACAATATCAAGGAAAGGTCAGGCTTAAAAGGAAGTTCCCACATGAGCGCACCAAGTAGGCAAAGATGAGGGATGGCACCCTCTCTTTTCCTCTTTCCCTCTGTTAATCCAACTTAGAGTTTCTTTCTTAAACATTTTGAAATCTGGCTTATGCATACTTGTCAAATTGATCTGAGAGGCACTTCTCCAATCTTGCATTCCATTAGGCCATGAATGAAAACCTCAGTTCTGAAAGAGGTTTGGTTCAAGAATACACCAAATGCAAAGAATAATGGCCCAGGATCCTTATGGGAAACTGAGGAGAGGTGGGACCTGGTGGCATACAGTACTTGTCATTTTCTGCTCCCTCAGCATTTTCTGGGCTGTAGTATAATTAGAAATACTTGTTATGTATGTTAAATATTATTGCTGGATGTGGTGGTGCAGGCCTGTAATCACAGCACTTTGGGATGCTGAGGCAGGAGGACCACAAGTGTAAGCCCAGCCTGAGTAATTCAGTGGCTAAGCAAGGCTCTTTGTCAAAAAAATATGAAAAATAAAGTACATAGAGTATATATTCTGGTGCTAGTCTCTTGTTTTAGCAAACTTGTATATACAATGGTACCTTGGTTCACAAATTTTATTTGTCTTAAAGTTTTGGAAAAGACGGCCACATCTGCATTTGTGTGAGAAAGACAGCCCCCAGTCGTGTTTGTTACCTGATGGAGAGTTGCCAAGTAAAAGGAAAGTTGTGCCAAACCAATTTTTGCAAACAAAACTGTTTATGGACCAACCAAGGTACCACTGTTACAACTTTTGTGTATGTGTATGTGTATTTGTGTGATGTTGGTAATAGAACTCAGGGACTTGCACATGCCAGCTCTACTTCTGAGTAATACCCCATTTTCAGTCCTTCAGTTTTGGTATTTATAATAGAAGCATAAAAGTGCTATCAGTTCCCTCAGCGTTAGAGTAAATCATTCAGTCTAAACTGAAACATGGATACACACACACACACAGACACACATACACACACACACACACACACACACACACACTCTGCTCTTCCTGAGAAAGCGTTCAAAAGAGCTAGGCAGCCTTGCCTGTATACAGTTGCAGAGTACTTTTCCCAGGACAATCCTGTAACCAGGGGCCACCCAGTTCACTTGCTTTGTTTTTTGTGGCTTTAGGATTGGTGAACCCTTGCACTATACTGCCTTCCTCCTGGCTAGCCCGCTCTTTCCCTTTCTGTGGCTAATTGCAGTCATTTTTCTGGTCTGATTGCACCAAGCTGTAGCACCCCTATGTCCCTGACCCCTCACTCAGCCCATCCTGAGCCTCTGTGGGGTATGGGGTGGAGGCAGAGAGGGTGACTGGCAAGTGGGAGACCTGGGAGAGGAGGAGGAGGAACTGGTGGATGGTACAGGTGGCAGAAGCTGCCCTAGAGACAGAAGCGACACCACTGGGGCCATTATTTTGGTTGGAAATGCGTAAGAAAACCTTTCCTCAAAGTGGAAACAATAAACAAATTACCCACTTCCACCCTCAGCTAATTGAGGCTGTCTCTGAGTAAACAAGTGGGTTTTTTGCTAACAAGCTCTCTGCACTCCTCCTGTTTTATGCATGTTCCCTTCAGTTGTTCTTAATAACAGCCCATGTTCCTGATACTGAAACTCTCTAGGTTTACATCTTCTTGGTTTTGAAGTTCATGACTGTCATTTGATTGCAGGACAAATTTTTTAAATTAGAAATAAATTGATTCAACTCTCTATTTTTTGCTGTTGTAAATCAAGGAAAGGGAATGACAGTCATAGCAACCCCAAAGCCTCTAAGACCTAGTAATTTTGGTAGCATGATAATAGCTTCCTTTTTTTATAAAAATAATAGCCCCTTATTTTAAAATCTCATCAAATTAGAATGAATAGTTTTAGTCCAAAAATATGGAATAAGGTTTTAGAGAAAGAGATTACACCTTGTATTTGTGTGTATTTGTGAATGGTGATACGCCAGTATGTGAAATAAGCTTTATCACTTTAGTTACCATTCAGAAATTGTCTTCATACTGTAAGAGGAAGAGAAGAATCGGGTATGATGACTTAGAATGGGAACTAAAACTCTTGTTCTGTTTAGCATTATTAGGAGATTTGGACATACTGACAAGTGGGGATTTAACGCTTAAATTGTTAATATATTTTTACTTTGCATTTATCAAGCATCTCATAAATTTGATTACATTCCTTTCTCTATATCTCTTTCACTATTCTTTCTGTATTTCCTTCTAATACTGTGCAAGGGAAAGTAGTGGTTTTATTAGACTTCTCAAAGATCACAGCATTCATATATTGTAAAAAGTCTGTGATCCTTAAATGTCCAAAACAATATCCCTTTGCCTGCCCTAGGAATATTTTCCCCCAGGTGAAAATCTGTTTTATTTTCTGTGATGAAATTGCTTAGTACACTTTTGAGTCAAAAATTCATGTAGGCAATTTCAGTGTGCAATTTTATGATCAAATCTCTGGGGCCCCTGCGTTGGCATAAGGAAGCATATTTAAGTTTATTTTTCATTTCCTTTATTGCTGGCATGGTTCTTTTGCTTCAGATAAGTGCACAAGTGCTTGTGCATGCACACACAATGCAGGGAATGTAAACAGGGCTTTCCCAGGTTGCCGAGGCAGCTTTGTGAACGAGCTGCAAAACTGAAATTAGTATTTTTCCTTAGAGTCATCAAGGACAGAAGTCCACCTTCTGCTGGCCCTCTTCGCCCCCACGACATGACCATGGGTGGTGGGCATACAAGGCTGCACAACGAGGGGGTGAAATAATTCTTTTGTACCATGTGCTGTGAAATCCCATAATAGTACATGCTCCAATTTAATTCTCATCATATAACGAGGTGCAGCCAGATTGATATAATTAATAATGATGAAGCTAGTAATAACTTCCTTATTATAGATACCAGGAACTCCAAGTGTCACATTAAACAGTTATAGTATTTTCAGAATACAATGAATCTTAAATTAATTTTGAAGCAAATTGTTATCATAAAAAATATTTTAATGCTGTCATTCTTATGATGTTCAAAATGACATTTTCATTGCCCGTTTTTCTTCCCAACAGAATTACGTATAGAAATTTAGTATGTGTTGCTTCTCAGCCTTTTGGCTACGATCAAGTAGAATCAAATAATATATAAAACTGATCAAGACTCTTATTAGACTAGTATAAATTTATCTTAAGTTCAAAATGATTATATGTGATTGTTGTTAATATCAGTGTTTGAGATAGTGAAGCCCTCTGTGGCATCGGGTTTATAAGAACCACAGCATGATAGCCATCCATCTGCTGGTCAGTATAAGTGCTTCGTTTTTATGATTCCCTCAGTTTATCCACAACTGAAATTTTTATCTGAAATTGTCCCTTTTATACCGACTAATCAAGGTTACGCCCCCTACCTTCCACATCAAAACATCATTCTCACTTCTCTACTAGGAATACATATGTTGATTGGCTCTCCTAGGTCAGCTAGTGCTCAACTTACATCTGCCACCCGAAGGGGCCACCTGTCACTGTGTGTGAGATCTTCATCAGAGCACCAGGGAAAGACAAACACAAAGAGTTTTCTTCCTGCAGGCAAAGGAAGGTTTAGATGATCATGTAGCCCTGAGAATCCTAGCTCTTGAGTTTTTCTATAGCTCAAGTCCCCAGGCCATAAGAACCTATTGCTAAGAGAGCTGTCCCTAGAGAGGACACCACATGGTTGCTTGGGAAGGCTGTACCCCAGTGCTGGGTGGGCAGAGTAGTCATTAGATCTCAACATAAGGTACGTCGCCTGCTCTTCAGCAGTCAGACATTAGTGTTCATGTTAGAGAGGAGGTGGTGATGGTTTAAAATTGGAGGATTTGATCAACACTTGCTCTTTTTGTTTTATTTGTTCTTGTTTTTTCATTATGGTATATATGTGTGAAACACATAAAAGTAGGTTGCCCCTTACTTGTGTTTACCCAAGAAGAAAATAATAGCCTGGTTCATCTTTAAAAATTCCAATAAATTTGTATTTATGGAAAATGAGCCCATTGAACCCCCAGAGGAAGAAAGGAGTTACAGTCTTTTCATCAAGCCTTGTGGATAAATATTCAATGTTTTCTCAGAACATTGGGTGTTTCCTTCCCTAGCTTCAAGTCCATCCCTGCCTTCAGCTCTCATCCTGATTTGATACCCAGAACTGGATTTATCACCATCTGAACAACATGAGTCCTACCACTGTGGAAATGGGTTCAGCTATTTGTACAGCTTTGAAAAGTTGGTAACTGAGGTTTGCAGTCTCCTCTGTAGTTACACAGGGTGTGCAGTTGATTTCATAGGATGCTGAGCAACTGCAGGGGGTATTTGGAAAGGAAAAAACTATGTACACCCTCACAGAGATTAGTATCTAGGTGTGAAAGTATCTACATATGCAAATTAATGCAGGCAGTAGGGCTAGATGATTCCCTACTAATTAGTCATGTGGTAAACAAAGAAGTGCTTGCATTCCAAACAGGCAGTAACTCTTATATCTGGAGTGATTTGGAAGATATGAAAAGATTCCCAGTTGGAGTAAAATATAAAGTAGTGGCAGAGCTGGTAGTGATGAATATTTACTGTTTCCTATTTGTTTTCTCATTGTTCATATGTAATAATGAGTAAATTACTCATTATTTCTAATCAGTTCATATTGTTATGTAAATTACCTAGCAATTATGTATACCCTTTTACCAGGAAATTTAAATTTCCATTTATGTAATTTTGCTTGGATTTCAGGGGGTTGGGGGCGGGGGATCCCAGACTGTGTAACAGCATAAACTGACCTGTCTAGTAAGTTGTCACAGGCAACATGGGTGACTAAATCTTTTCCATTCAAGAATGGTCCACAGACCATAGACTCAGCACCACTTGGGGGCTTGTAGACTGTCAGACTGCACCCAACCGCGTTGAATCAGAACCTTAAACACATGTGTGTGTACACGTTCCCAGTTAAGAACCCCTTATCTCAGTTCTGAGCACTGTGCATTTAGTGTTCTGTTCTCATCTGATTTTGTTGAAGCTGTTGGAAAAATTGAGAAGGTGGGCGTTTGATAGCTGCATATGTGGTTTTCTATGAGCATGACACATTATTTCATAGGATGATGTTTTATCATGATGTGGATGAGTGACTTTGGCCATGGTAAAACATTAAGTGAATACCTAAGCCATTTTCCCAGGATTTGGAGTTTTTCAAAACTCAGGCTATGTTTTTGAAGATATTGTTTTCCCTTTTGTATCAAAGCCCATATGAATTCAATTTTGCGGCAAATTTAAGCCACATATTTCTGATTCATTTTACACTTAACCATTGAGAAGGTTGCCCTACAACACCAATTGCCTGTCCAAAGAAATCTCAGTCTTTTAGTAAATCTTCATAAGGACAGCGATGGGGAAGAAAGCAATGGTGGCACGGCGTTAGAGAGACTGTGAGGCTGGGGCTGGGGCTCATAACACTGACTGGGTGCAGGCCTCTGTGGACTCTACATGCCTGCTTTCTTTTGCAACCATCTTTGGCAGAGGTGATGTAGTCTCACCTATTGCACAGAAACAGGGACCTGTGGACCTTGCCATTTCTTTCCCTTCCTTCTACAAGTTACAGTCATATCATTCTGAGTTTTTTTTTTTTTTAATTTTAGGCCTGACAGGGACCTTGTCCAAATTTAGTATTAGCCAGCTTCTTCACCATGTAGACAATGGTTCAGAGGCTGAACTGCTCCACACACTACTAGGAAAGCTTGCATGATGATAAACTAAAAAAAAAAAAATCCCTGGATTGTCTCTTCTTTTGAGTCTTTTAGCTAGAACTGATATGTGACCAGAGAATTTTAAAAATTCATTAAGCATCTTTTTTGCTTTTTGGCAAAGCTCGAGTTCTTGCTTGTCAAATTACACATTCAGTGTGATGACTTTTTGACTGATGGAGAGTGTGTATGGCTGTGTGTGTACTCATAGGAGAATATATGTCATGGGTAATGAGTGAGTGTTTATGGTAGAAGAAAATAGTGATCAAATTAATTCTGTTTTCTATTTAAACACCTATCCCTAACTTTAGAGACTTTGTTTAAATAAGATGCCTTGGCTCGATTGCAGTGCTTAGTAGCCATTGGTGAATGAAAGGGCATTTGAATTCCACGTCTAACACATTATTGCAGAGAGCCAGCAAATGCATATTCATATGACAGATGCACTAATCAAGGCTGAAGGTCTTACTTAAATATTTTAAAAAGCAACCTTGGCACTACATGGAAAATACGATTGTAGTCTAGATTGTGAGGCTGCCAGCTTTCCCCTTGCTATGGGCTTTCTCATGATCCTTTCGTTGTTGCTGCCGTTGGAACATTAATGCTTTTAATCAAGCCATGCCCTTTATGTGGAAGAAAGCTTTCTTCTTCATCACCAGCTGCCTCTTTCCTTCCAGGATCAATCCACTATCTGGCCAGGAGTACTCCCCATGCCCCTCTGTCCAGGGTCAGTGTCCACCATCTGTGCTCCCCACATACCCCAGGCTCAAGACTATCCTAAAATTCAGCAGCCTGGCATATAATTAGCTGTCTTAGTGTCTGTCTCCCTCAGGCAGGTAACTCTGGCATAATTCTGTCCTTTGCCAGTTAACTCAGATTAACCACTCAATAAAGTTACTGAATGAATAAGACCATGACTTAAAAACCATCCTAAACCAGCTCTAAAAAGTTAAACATCTCAGGAGGATGCCAACCTTGAGCTTGTGGGTTGGTATGGTTAGTATTTGGCAAATGGATCATGCCCTGTAGGAGTTGAACCTTGCTTCTCTGATCACAGGCTGGGATTCTTGCTGGCCACTTGCCAGACACAAGGCAGTTCATTGTGACCATTGGCACTAAGAGCAAGCCCCAAGCAGATGGCTCTGAAGAGGCTTTGTCCAGTTACAAGGACTTGATGCTAGGTGCTTTCTATGGGGATGAGCATGCTCTGTCCCTCACTCTCTTCTCCATGGTGTTGAAAATATATCCTAGGGTTATGGACTTCTACAAGTGACCTTCTCAGAGTTTCCTTCTGTAACCTGTCCTGTTATTGGTTTCATTCATCTTGCTATCAGACACACTCACTTTCTTTCATCTAAACCCCCCAGTGCTCATTTTTCTCCATTTGGTCCCCAGTAGAGAGGAGGAGCAACTGCTAGTCACCTCAAAGTTTTTCCCTCTCTCCACACCTTGGATTATGTAGCATCTCCTCAGAGTTCGCAGAAGTTTCATCAGAATATCTGTTTTCCTGTAACCCCCTGCTCTCCTATTCTCCACTCTCTCAAGCTGTTTTCTGTTTCCTTTTGTCACCACCATGGGAAACTGAACTGGTTTATCTGCTATGCCCCACCTTTGTTCTTCCTCTACCTTTGTAAGCTTGGAAGGAAGTATTATGAGACTCCTCTTTACGTTTCCTGCTGTGTGTAGCACCCAGAAGGTGGGTTTCCTTGCCTGCTGACTTTGAATTGATAAAGAAATATGGTTGGCAAACTGAATTCCTACTGAAAGGTAGTGTCTGTGTGGGTATGGAAGAGGCCTTTTGGAAAGAAGAATGTCAGCACCAGAATTTAATATGAGAAGCAGGAAGCAGAACAGAAAAGACTCTGTAGTCCACAGTGAAGAGTTCTTTATGCACTAGGGAGGCTCCACACATTTCTAGGAAGCGTTCAAGCATGTTCCATTAAGTCCATTTCCATGGTGCAATCCAATATAGGAAGTGGATTTGTTGGTGTTACAGATAATTAGGATAATAGTAACATCAATAATCACTGTGAAAGGGTTTTTTCATGGCATAATTAATGCCCTCAAATATTCAGAAATTCTTGGATGGAAGAAGATACAGAAGTGGGAGTTTTGGTGTTGAAAAGACAAAAGCAAACTGTGTTTGAAATATGTTACCAAACATCGTGTTTTATAAGCACAGATTGGCAAAACATCAGGACACAGCTGGTGATTATAAATGCTCTTTTCAGTAATGGCCTCAGAGCCAGTGAACCCTGTACAAGGGCAGCTTGTCAGGAGGAATCATGGTGAAGCTCCTCAGCCTTGTGACAACTTACCAAATGCATGCCTGTCCCTGAGATTTGCCCCAGTGTCTTAGCAAGTGTATGGTTGAATAGAACCACCCAGCAATGTGTAGGCCTGTGTATTTAACGCCAAGTCCAGCCTTTGCCAAGATGTGCCGACACTGCCATAAACATGCTCTCAGTTCTCTGGGTTAAAGAAAAAAAACATGGTTTTTTTTAAGTCAGGAAATTGTTTTAAAATTAGTGTTTACTCTGACATGTTTTATGTTAATATAATTTTGCAGAGAAAGAAACCATCATTTTATATCCAAGTATGCAGCGAGGGAATTATTACTAAGCTTTCAAATCAAATACAAAGATATTACTAAATATTTCTGAAACCTAGTGTCAAATTTATCATTCTTTGAATTATTAACATTTCTGTTGGAGGAGGCATTTTTCATAAAATATTTAAGCTACATGTCAGAATTCTGTTTTGACTACTGATACTGAAGCTATAACACAAAGATCACCCAGTGTTGCAGTCCTTTCAGATGTTCAGCCTTCTCATTAAAGAAAAACAGGGAAAAAAACCATGCCAAGCCATCACTAATGGCATGACCTTTGCTCAAACGGATCCATGCTTTGGCATCACATGTCTGCACCCTGGGGGCAATAGAGGCCAAAGGGCAGCCCTTGCTATTAATGGTGGTACATGTTGGGGACGGAGGGTCAGTGGACATTTCAATTAGTACCAAGAGTCAGTCACTGTACCAATAGACATAAATAAGTAGCTGTCCAGTAATTAAGCTAGAAAACAAATCAGAAATTAATAAGTCTTACAATACTACCTTCCATTCCTAGAATAGAGGCATGGTCAAGCATGAACAAGGTATTTCACATGAAGATGACGGAGTCTGTCTAGAATATAAGAGAGAAAAAATATTACCCTGAAGGAAGACATTTTATACACTACTTGTTTCTGCTTTTTATGTGATTTTTCATTTTCCATTTGAGATGTCTTATTTACCTGAATACTGCTGGTGTATTTGCAGCTCTCTGCTATTAATCACAGGATTAATTTCTTGACTTGAGCTTTTTGTTTGTTTGTGTGTTTCCTATTTCTAGAATGAGAATGTCTTCTCATTTTTGGAGCACTTTTTCATGAGAAGCACTCAGTGTTGTCCCTAGTGCACACCACTGTAATGAAAGGTGTTGCTGGGACCCTACACCAGTCTGGCCCATCCCATTCTGTTGCTGGAATCTAACCATGATGGTTGCTTCTCAACAGTGAGCCAGAGGCATTAGTTGTGATACTTTGTTGTGGTCACACTTTTTGAGGAAAATTTCTATATGAACAAGTATTAGTGAAGAACATATGAGTGGCTGTTGTGCAGAGAGAGAAATGTTCTTGTTGGGTTATGGTTTAGCCATAGATTAAGGCCTATAAGCAACAGATTTAAGACAGAAAAATGGAGCGCAGCCCTGCAGCAGGTGTAAATCTTTAGTAATGCACCAGGTGTACATTCTTACTCCCAAGACAAACTGGTCATGCTTATTTCATTTGTTCTCACAAATCACTCTCTTATTAGCATAGTTTTGCTTTGAAAATAGTGACTCAAACAGACTGTGTGGTTTCAGGTGGAATATTACAGATTGGTTGATACTGAATGATGTTAACTACAACTTTCCTTTCTTGGGGGGAGAGGGTTACTAGGGATTGAACTGAAGACCTTGCACTGGCCAGGCAGGCATTTAAGCTGCTAAACTATTTCCCTAGCCTTACAATTCTCTTAACTAAAAAATGATGGGGAAAAACACAAATTTCAAGTACCTTTAAGCTTGTCTTTTGGCTTATGTTTTTTAAAAAAGAAGTAGGAGGATAATAGTTGAGTACTGCAGGCCTGGTGTTGTGAAGGAGCTTGCCCAGAGTGTGAGTGAATTTTTTCCCAACGGGAAAGAACGGAGCCTCAGGTTGTCACAGCCCTGAGCTCATAGTCCTTGAGGCTTTCTAAGCCCTTTTTAATGCAAGTGACATTTCTGTTGTATCCATCTGTCAAGGTCACATAGAATTTTGCCTTGAGACTTGGGGAAAGAATGAACATCCATCAATACTTACTAAAGAGCATACTCTACATTTGGGAATGCAACGTTCTCTACTGCTAAATTTAATTTAGTTTTCCAATTAATTTTCTCCACTACAACAATTATTTCATAGCTTAGTATTTTATCAGCAATAAAGTGAAATCCCTTATTCCTACTTCCTATCTTTTGAGTCCAACTCATTCAGTTTGAAGGAGGGATTAGTCAAGATATTAAAAAGTGACTGCTTTTAAAGATAATATCAGCCAACAACAGGCAATGGAAGTGGAGAATTTGAGAGAGATGCTTCATGTTTGTGTAGGTCTCCATTGAAAACCTTGCCAGCATATTCAGGCAAAATCTCTGGAATGCAATTCAAATAACACTGGTGGTCTTTAGAAGGGCAGACTGACTGGTGATGTAGGTTCCTGTGTGAGATGGTCACTGGCATCCTGGCCCAGATCAGCCTGGATGGAATTAAGAGACAGGCAGACAAAAGGTGACCAGTGATTTTGGAAACTCCTTGAGAAACATGAGAATTACTAGTGTAGCTACTAAAAGTCAACCAGCCAGGTCAGTTTCTGTAAGACATGTGAAGACCAAGAAATTCCTTGCTGCCTAAAAAGCTGTTTGAGCTGCCAAAGCCCAATTGCTGATGGTCAGAAGAGTGTGAGAGGAGCAGCGAGGGTGTGGATAACCAGCATGGCTGTGGCTCAAAGCTGAGATGTGGCATTTGTATGAGTCACTCAAGTGAGCAGAGGAGTCAAGGAGAGGTGCTCAGCTATCAGTGAATGGGGTCCTCAGGGATTCAAGAACAAAGTAACTCAGTAAGAGGAGTACCAAATGCACACCCAGGGTGAGCAGAGGTGGCAAGAAGGTACCTTGGTAGATAGGTGGCCATGGCCACAGGGTTGCCAGCAAGCAAAACATGGCATTATTTTTGTGGGAGAACAAGAATAGGTTCTCTTTGGAGGCTATATTGAGGCTTCTTCCAGATAGCATCTTGCAACATCTTGGCTACTCAGAAATTCTGGCAAATTCATAGGTTTGTTTTAAAAAAAAAATTTAACTTTGTAGTTTGTGTGTGTGTGTGTGTGTGTGTGTGTGTGTGTGTTACTGGGAATTGAACCTAGGACTTTCACACTGAGTTGTATCCCAACATGCACACATGTCTACACACACACACACACACACACACACACACACACACACACACCACCCCTTTATTATTTTGAGACAAGACCTCACTATATTGCCCAGGTTGGGCCTAGATTTGTGCTCTTCCTGCCTCGTTCTCCCAGAGTACTGAGGTTACAGACAAATGACTTCCTTGATTTTAATCTGAGCGTATTCTGATTTGCTGGAGGCATGATAAAAGGACACATAGGGATGGCTAGCTCACTGGCTGGATGGATAGGAATACATTGGCTGTATTTTAGGAAAAAAAAAAAAAAAAAAAGACTTGGTGAGAGATTAGGGTGGAATTCTATGGTGGTGTTACAGATTCTTCAGGGGAGAAATCTATTATCTGTTTTAAATAGCTTTCAATCTGTTGGTTGTCTTTCAGTTAGAGGTCTAGGGTCAAGGCCAGATGATTTCTTGAAATCCTCTGAGTAAATGCCCTCACTACGAGGCACTATGAATGAATTAGTCAGTGAACTTCAGAAACATTACCTCTTGCTTGTTACTAGTACATTTTACAATTCATGTGCTATGAAAATAACTGAGAGTGTGTGTGTCTGTGTTCAGCTAGGACGGAAACTAAAAGTAGTACTTAGTGACTTAGAAACAGAGGACCTTTATGTACAGTTTGCTTTTGAATTGTTTGTGCACAGTAAAATTACCAATCACTGTGCTGCTGCTGCAAAAACTGTCACTGGCACATGCTTTGGTGTTCCTCAAAGTATGAAAAGACGCGGCCGGTCTTCACTCATTTGGACCTTGGTCCTCACTCATGCTGCTACCTCACATTTTGCAGAAAATAATTCAGCAAGTGCTGCTCTCTGTTGAGAGCCTCAGAGTTGTCCCTCCTAGTGTACTGGAGACCTCGCCAATGGGTCCATTTCCAACATATTCATGCTGTATTGCTTGCCCTGCCTTTGTCCACCTTGAGTTAATTCCTAGAGATCATGAAGTGCACAGGGAGGTTGAAGTCAGATGTTGTGTGCCACTGCCCATTGCAGAAGTGAGCAGCAGCCAGCCTTCACTGTGTTTAACAGCGTTAGAGCCCAATGAGCAAAGTCCACCTTTGCAATGAACAGAAACTTTCCCATTAATCTTGCATAGTTGGTCCAAAGCAGAAGGGATATTTCTATAGCCCCTGCCTTTTCTCTATTATTTGGTGGCTCTTTTGAATTCACAGCCCTCTACTGAGCAACTATTCATTTTTCTGCTTTGGGCAAAAGTTGTATTAGTGATTTGCTGTTCATTTCCTTCTGTGAGTGGACCTACGTGTGTGGGGTTTTAATTAACCATTATGTTGTTCATGTTTACTCTTGATGTGTTATGAAAATAATAATTGCCTAAATTAACACATGGGATATTAACCTAGTTTAGTTGCTTTGTTTCTGGTTACTTCTTACCCTCCAGTGTTTATTGCTTCGGTGCCTTTGCTATGAACAACAGGGATCCCGATTGCAGCTCATTAATGGTTCTCAGCAGACTCTGCCCTCCGTGAATTGGCGCGCTGTGTTGCTCACTATGGTTCCAGGCACTTGGGCAGAGCAGACCTTTCTGGAGTCTTCACCTGGAGATCTGTGGTCCATGCCACAGGCCAGATGCCCCACACTATGCATTGCCTGTAGCCAGTTTTGTACCCCAAAAGGCAGAGTTGAGTGGTTGGACAGACAGGCCCACAGACTGAACAATATTATGTTGACCTTACAGAAAATGTTCTTAGGGACTCCCAATCCCATTGTAAATTATTTTGTGCCTGTGTCTTTCTAATATGACCTTCCACTCTTCTCTCCTTTTTAGGTCGAGAAATAAAATGGTGCTCCTTTTTTGCCTATTTGCAACATCTGAGCTGCACATCTTTCCAGCTCAGACTCCTTCTTTATCGCTTCCAAATGGTTCTTCTCTTTTAAGATCCTGCATGCATACTACCTCACCCAGGGAGCTGGACATGGTTCCTCCAGCAAGGGTGACTCTATTTGCGCTGCCCTTCATGTTGTGGCTCTGTAGAAGCTCCTACTCACAGGAAAAAACGATCTGCTTGGAAATTTGGCTGTGTTCAGAAAGGGTTGTAGTCTGATGATGGGCTATTTTGCACGAGTGACTCCGTTTTGGTTTGGTCAGGATGGTCCTTGTGTAGTACAGGGGCAGAGTTCAGAACAGTGGCCTCCTGCAATGCTTGTTTAAAAAATCTAAACTCTTTTCTTCAGTTGAGTGAGTGACAGCTCATTTGTTTTGTCAAAGATAACTAGTCCTGATAAACCTGGTAAATATGAAAGCATACACATCAGTATCCAGAGGTGCAAAGAGCACATCGTCGTCTTTTATTCAGGAGGAACGTGAACCCATCCCCACAGCATTGTAATCTCAGCAGGTTCTTGGTGATGTTCAGTAAGCATTCACCCCAAACACTACCATTTGGGGAAAATATTTTCATTTATGAGATTATGGGTTTTGGGTTCCCAGGTGAGTAGTGACAGCTTCTAGCTGGGCAGTGTCCTGGAGTTGGATGACTGGTCTTATTCCTATAGTCCCAGGAAAGCCTGTGGCCATATCAGATAGTGGATAGTTGAAAAGATTTCAAGGGTACTGCCCTTGCTTGGTGGACCTTCAAACCCATGAGCCCAACTTCTGGTAGCATTTCCTTACTAATCGCCTGGACTTCATGAAGTCAGAACTGGGGTGAGTGTTGCAAGCTGAATTCAGTCAAGTTAACCCTGTTCTTTTTTCACATGGCATAATTCCAGCCAATTTATTCAGTGCAGTTCTCCATAAGGATAGGAAACATACAAGATCTCATCATCACTTGATGCCCGGAGTAGTAATCTCTCTCTCTCTCTCTCTCTCCTCTCCCTCCTCTTCCTTCTCCTCTCTCTCATGCACACACACGCATGCACACGTACACACTTCTCGTGCGTGCTCTCACCCTTGCTGTCTTGCTCTCTCTTTCACACTGTCTGTCTGTCTGTCTCTCTCTCTCTCTCTCTCTCTCTCTCTCTCTCTCTGTGTCTGTCACACACACACACACACACACACACACACACAGATATGCCATACTTCCTACTCTAGGAACAGAAAGCCTTTCTCTCACTAGACATTGTGGGGATGTTTGAATGAATCTATTCCTTACCCTCTTGATATTTCATTTCAGCAGGCACTGCCCCAATCCTTGGTGACTCAGTTATGTCTTGTGACCCTGAAGCTTCTCCCTGGTTGTGCTAACCTAGGCTCCCACCCAGGTGCTCCCTTAGTTGGGCTGCATGGCAAGTGCTTCACTCCTTTTCTGACAAGAATCACAGCAAGTTAATGTTTGCACAGTCCTTTCACCCAACTGTGCAATAACTGCAGACTGCGAATGGTCAAAGTGTAGGTGTTGGCAAGAAGTCTGGATATGCACACCATTGTTCTCTGGCTTTCTTTTCCCTTTGGAAAGCATTTGCTTTGAACACACACATAACACTGATGACAGAAGATTATACCTCTTACAGGTGATCTCTGTACCTTGTGCCATGCGAGACTGGCCTGTAAATGCAGTGAGGCTTGCTCAGCAATTCCTCACCTTGTTAGGTCTAATTTCAGAGTGTTTCAGTTGCCGTTATTTTAGCACTTTTTTTTTTTTTTTTCAAATGTACCCACTAGCATTGTTGAAAGCACAGTTGTCTTAAAGTCTGTGGTGCTGGTGCATACTGATTGCACTGAACGGTATACTCCACTTAGTGGATAAATCCCAGAAGACCCTGAATTCAAACTTCTAATTATTTGGGAAGCCTCATTAGTTCTACATGACTATAAGCTTTCAAAGAAACCAGAGCTTACTCCTTTTATAAGCTAGTGTTGCCCTGCAATAAGTTTAGCATTTAATAAGCTCCTGCCATCTTTCGCAGTATATTGGGATGGAAAGTGAGCCAAGTTTTATAATTTAAGTATTATGGTTCTAGATCATCTATATTCAGTATTTCTTTGGGTTAGTAAGATATAAAGAACTTGGGCTAGGGAGATAGCTCAGTGGCATAAGCACCTGCCTATAAGCTCAGGGTTCCAAGGTTGATTCCTGGTACTGGGGGAAAAAAAATTGATTGCCCTATATTAAATAGGCCCAGATTGTTATAGTACTTTAGTCTATTTTTAGAAGATTCTATCTACTTGTCATCTAATATTTTTTATTGGTACCAGCATACCCTTGATGTTAAATGTGTGATCTTATTTTAAATAAATTCTAGGGTGAAATACTAAGGTAACTTTCCGTGGACTTCCCTCATTGAAGGCAGTACTGTTAAGTGTGCACACCTCAGCATAATCCCAGCCCTGCTTCCTACAGCAGTGGATCTTGGCCAACTTGTTCAGTCTTCCTGCTCTCTTATCTCACCTGTAAAAAGGGGATCATGGGACTTATCTTTTAGAATTGTCATGAGGAGCCAGTATGTAAAGGCTGAGGCACCATGTTACCTGTTTCTGTGGTGGACTCATTCATGGATGGTCTTGTGGGCACTCTCTCAAAAGCTCAGAGATCTTCTGATCGCGTTCAGTTATTTTCTGTGTTCTGGGTTTTGCTAGTTTCCTAGATCAGGGAAGCTGAGCCACTTGCCATCTAGATAGTCAATCCTGTTTCCCAGCTTGTTGATTACCTGCTCCTTTTCTCAGAGTTACACATGTAAAGTCATTAAAATCCTTGTTCTTTCTACAAACACGATTTAGCTGGTAATCATCCTAAGCTGGAGGGAGAAGGCTATTTTCACATCTGCCTGGGCTCACCCACTGCCCATGTTCACTACCCACAAAGCAGAGAACATTTGTTCCTTAAATATACAGTGTTTCTCATACTCACAGGACTCATTTGCTTCTTATTCACCACTGCCTCTGAGTTGTAGAAGCTCAAAGAGACATAACTTTCTCAGGGTCATGAAGCTGGTAAGGGATGGGCAGAGCCTAAACCTGAGCTACTTCCAGACCTGTGAACAATAGCCCTGCCTCTTGTTGCTCTCAAAGAATATGCAACTTTCCATACAACACCTTTGGCCTGGCTCAATCTTGATTTTTGGACTATCCCATGGAAAAAATACAGCGAGAATCCATATCCCTGCATTTGTTCTTGCCCCAGCGCCTGTCTTACTCATCTCCAATAGGTTCAAGAGCTATAGCTACCCAGAGTGAAAGACACTGCTGACTCTCCAACACTTTAACTTTCAGCTCATTAAACTTAAATGAAACAAAAAATCCAGTTCCTGCATTGGATAAGACCCACGTCCAGGTCCAGAGGCCACCTATAGTGGAGAACAAAGGGCTTCAGCACAGAGCACTTCCTCATGCAGAATTCTGCTGGACGGTGCTATGCAGAGTCCCATGGTTCTTGGCCTGTGCATGTTCTTTATTTCTGAGGTTGGGACCTGCTTTCCTAGCTGGTGCAATGCGGCAGACAGAGCTGGGCCTCAGAGAGAAGTCTGAGCTGATCACATCAGCTACTTTTCTATTTCTCCTGGGCACCAGCCTGCCTCTTGCTTGGCTTTCACCCTTATATTAACCACATGGGCAACAAAAATGGAAAAATATAGTGAATCAAATATAGAGAAGGCATCTAAGGAAACCACAGCACTGGAGATGCTAGTGAGAGAAGAAACCCAGCGGAAATGATTTCTAACGTTTCTGGGCTCTTTAACTTCTTCTGTAAAAGTTGTTTCCTACCTCATATATATTGATGACTCTTTTTTGCTTCTCAATTATATCACTACTTTTCTTCTGAAATAAAGTGTTAAGTAGCAACTCTCAGGTGGTAACAATTTTTAAATCAGAGGTTGTGTCTCACTGCCAGGTGGTGATACTGCTTTAGATTGGCATCAGCAATTTTTAAAAAGAATGTGGGGCTGAAGGTCTGTGCCCACTCAGTGGTGGAGAACATTCCTGGCACGTGCAAGATCTAGGCTAAGTCCCTAGCACCAGAGGGAGGGAACAGGAGAGGGAGGCAGAGGGGGAAGGAGGTGTGGAGGGAGGGAGGGGGTGATGGGATGGGAACTGTAGCACACGGGAAATGGAAAGCTTTCATTTTTTAATCTCTGCTTCAGTTTTCGTGGTATTTGTAGTGATTGCTAGATAAAATATTCTTTTTGTTGAGAGTTGTGTTTTTTAGGTTTTGAAAATACTGGTTTAGAACGATAGTTAATACAGTGAACACAATTGTATCAAATTTGTTTACCAGTTTTCCACATCTTCATTTTATAATTGTGCTACACTTGCTTTGGCATACATTTTGTTGTGCTTTTGTGGCATCAGAGCCTTGAAAAATATGTAAGTGCCTGCTTTGTGGGGATGTGGGGGGTTGTGGTGTGTGTGCCAGTGGTATGTATGGGATGGGTGGGTATGGTGTGTGTGCATGTGGTGTATGTATATAGTGGGGTGTGTGTGTGTGTGTGTGTTGGTGTGTGTGTGTGTGTGCACATGTGTGTTAGGGAGGTTCAGAATAGGAAGCCTCAGTTGATGCTGTCCAGTTTTAAATACGACTCACAAGTTTGGTAGAAGAATCACAAAAGGAGATTGTGTGATTTTCAGACTCAGATGTACAGAGCTCATTCTGGCAGGTTTGTGAGAGCTATGGGTATCATACATGTATGCCTGAGTTCCTGGTCTGGGAGGTGCAGACACAGAATATAAATACTTGTATAAGAAAATGGAAAAAAAGAGAGAGAGATACCCACCTGGACAGCAGAGCTCCAAGGCTCCTAGCAGCTGTGAGGTGTGCAGAGCACTGACTTGGCACCACATCGGGCTGAGGAAATGCAGGGCCTAGAACAGGCTCTCGGGCCTCCAAAATGCCCCTTCTGACTCCAGACAGAAGTGAGTCCAGTAGACATGTGGCCAAGGCAGTGCACACAAGACGGTGCTTGTGCAGAGGGCCATGGGTCTGTGGGGACTCGGAGCCGAGGGTTTTGGGGTACCTTATCTTGGCCAACCCCAGGGCTTCTACCTCTCCGCATCTTCACCTTCCCCACTGAGTCTGAAAAGCTCCACCTCCTCTTGTACTGAGACTGACTTGCAAGTATTCAAGGGATTTGCAAGTTTCTGTGATAAGAGATTTTAAAATTCAATTTGAACCTTTTCATATCGTAATCACATTCATGATTCAGCACAGGTTCTTTCATGTTGCATTCACACTTCAAGGCTGGTATTTTTCCTTTCCTCCTTTTTCCACAGCAAGATTGCCAGCAAGAATAAATCGAGTGGATGTGCCTTCATTGTCACCTTTTTTTCACTTAGATATTTATAGTAATAAGATGAACTATGCAGAAGCTCTTCTTCTCATTCATGTAAAGTAGAGATGTAAGGAATTTAATAAATACCTGGGTGGTGGCTCGCTGCAGTAAGGAGAGCATGGGAACAGCAGGTCCTGGCCAGCTGTGCCCCCCAGGAGGCTACCCCTTCCCACTGCTCGCTGGCTGGGACAGGGATCCAGGCTGGGGAACTGCGGACATGGAACCTTGCTGGGCAGTGATTCTCTGTCCTCTCTGAGCGTCAGCACAAAGCCCCTGCAGCAGAGCCCTTCCCTCCTGGATCCTCACACTGTGTGGGCCAACTTGGTCCAACTTAGCTTCAAGTGACACATTTTCTTTGACTGTAAGCAGCCTGTCCCTGAGCAGACATTGTTGGAAATTGCAGATGCTCTGCAAAATCCAGTATATGTGACAGCACAATCTATTCACCTAATGTAACCCTTCCCTGCGACCTCCAGGTCCTGGGTCACATGTGCTTCTTTCCTCCTCCTGTCCAAACAAATGATTGCCTCAGAGTTAGCAGGGCCAGAGCAACTGTGCAAGGATGGGAGGCTACACCATGGATGGGCAGGAGGATGTGTAGGCTACACCACAAATGGGCAGTCTTGTGTCTGTCTCCTCCCTCTGACAAGGATGTGCCAACTTAAGCTCAGGTACAGAGCCTCTGTATCCATCAGTGGCACTGAGCAGCTTTGCTTGACCATGATGGGGCTGCTGTGGGGCCAAACAACAAGGGTGCATGTGTATGTTCTGTTCTGCAACCAATCCAGGCCAGGAAGGCTCACTTGAAATTCAGGCAGCCCGAAGAAAAGATGTAGAGCCATGGGGAGCAATGCAGCAAAGTCCCATCCCTGATGTACGACATGACACAGCAGGCAATTCCCAAGAGTTATGTAACACAGAATACTTCTTTACATGTCTACTACATGTGTGTGGGCCACATACATATGCCAATTCATGCACAAGGGGAAAGCCAAAAGGAGAAGCCTGAGCCCAGCCCTCTTGGGTGTACTGGCCACACAGGGGCACCCATAGTTTTCAAGGATCAGAGACCTCTGCAGGTCCACAAGGGGGAATTTTGTGTAAAAATACCCAAGTCCAGTCTTTTGCCCTAATGCAGCTGTCCCCTACAGACCCTATACTACGCCTCCTAGTGTACCACACATTCCAACACGCTGTTTCATCCTCTAGCTGCCTGGCTTCTACAGTCTTATCCTTCCTTTACCATGGTCTCTTTTGTTTTATTTATTTTCTGCTAGGTTGTAAGGCTTGTTAATTCCTTGCCACCATAGCAGTTAGGTCATGTCAGGTTGTCATCTCAGCAGCCTCTTTTTAGGAAAATCAGCACCCAGCCTAGGGACCCAATCACAAGCTGCTTCCTGGACCTGTGTTGCCATTTTTCTCAGTCTGACGGGCTCTTCCACCTCACTCCAAGACCAGCCTTCAGTTAGGGCATGTGTAGAAATGTATCTGGCCCAGCCTCCCCCATTCTTTTAAGGAATGGTCACTTCCTTCTGTTTTGTAAAAACATTAACTTTATCGCTTAAGACCTTATCTTACTGCTATGTGAACACTGAGTTACCATTTTTCTCACCTCCATAAGTCTTACCTAGTGCAAACAAATTGCACAGTGCCTGGCATTTAAGGAGCACCTGATAAATAACAATGGGAATTGTTGCTCCAAATTGCATAAATATGTTACAGCGATTTTGTGTCTCAGGCTTCCAAAATTAACTAGGAGAAAACATGCTCAGCCAGAGCCCACCAGTGTCAGCACCTGGAAACAGTTACTCCAAGGGCAAGCATGTTGTGAGTGGGCAGGGGTGGAGGTGACGCAAGGAAACAATCCGCTGTCCCTGCTGTCTGCAGTGGGGGACGTGCGCTTGGTTTCTACAGGGCAGGCATGATCTGGACATTTACCAGCTGCGGGCCCTTGCAACCCCTCACCTGTCTGTCTACCACTGTGTTGGTTAATGAGGAAAATCAAGCACTGCCTGTGTGGGACTTGCTGAGAGTCCACACAAGTTTGCTTCCCACCTTTGTTAAGGCCACTCCAAGAAAGCCAGGACGTAGGTGTTGTGGACTGTGCCATCTGGATTCGTGCTGTTTGTTTGAGCCCCTTGAATGGAGTGAGCTTCACCCGCATTTGTCTGTGCATACTGTTGTTTGCATTTCTGCAGTTGGTCATGGAAGCTGCTTCTTGCACCTTAGCACTGTCCGTGCCGTGCCTGCTAGCACGTATGCCGTCCTGCAGCAGCAGGTCTGCTTATCGGAAAGCTCTAATTGCTTCATGTGTGAGAACTTTAAACTACAATAAATTCATGAATGCAGCTGTCCCATGCCTGGAGAACAAGTTTTACCTCTAATAAATTGATGTTGCTTTTTAGTGTCAACTAAAACCAAAATTTACACCCGAGGAAGTGAACCTTAACATTAAATAATTACTTCAGTGTCACTAGTATAAGAGAGGGTCTTCGCTCCCCAGCTCTAAAGGGGCTGGATCAAGAGAAATGGTTTTGCTCTGGTTAATTGTTCCTTGAAAGCATAGTCACCCGATGGCTTTAACTGAAACAGGAGCAGATGCTGCATCCTTCTAAAGCAGATACTGTAAATAGCGCCAGCATTTGATGCGAATTACACCCTAAGATGCAAAAGGCTTATTTCTGTTGAGAGGTAAGGAGGAAAAGAAGAGGTTTGTTTTGACAGTTTGTCTGGAGTCACAGCTAAGATAATGCAATAGATGCTTTAAATTCTCTGGGCTTTATGTTTAATTTTCCTGTCCTATAAAACCTACAGTTGAACCAACTTTGGATAAAATACATAGTCTGGACATTGAAATTATGTAAATATAACTTGATTTTAGGAGACCTGAGTTAAAATAGCCAAAGGCTAGTATTCTTTTCTTTGTGCTTATTACATCAAATATGGGACTGTTTCAGGAATCTTATATGTTAAATAATTTGATTGGTAGGACCCGTGTGAACTGAATAACAAACAGCAACAGGTTCACTTTAAATTCATATAAACATTAACGTGTGTGTGTGCTCATGTGTGTGTTCCTGCATGTGTCCTCACACAAGTGTACTGCAACACAAAGTGTTCCCTCCACCTCCTCTGCACCAGGTCTACTGGTTGCTCACCTATGACCTGTGACAGATTGGCAGGCCCGGGGCAGCATCTGCTCCTGCATGGCGCTGCCTCTGCCACTGCCATTTGGGCAGCTTTGCCTTATCCCATGCTCTTTCTGGACCTCACTTTCCTCCTCAGTGAAGTGAGCAGGATATCTGATGGTCACAGAGCTGCCTTGGGATTGGGGAGTTCAATTCTAAAAGGGATCCTGGGATGGGGAGCCTTGGCTGCACTGGAGTCGCCTGCTCTCCACACGCTGCAGTGAGCACCTGTGTCTTGCTCTTCCCCGCTGTGCCTCTAAATGCTGTACAGTGCCTTTCACAGCCAGGATCTGAAGCAGGCAGTGCAAGTACAGATTGGGTGTGCTCTATGCCAGTTTTATCAATTGTCTGGAAATCATTGGCTCTTCCTTTTTGAAAAGCCACTTTTTAAAAGGCCATTTTAATAAACTATTAAATGCCACAATAGGGATCAATATGCAGTCAGGCTCTTCGTTGAACAAGCTGGATCTCCTGGCTCTAGCATTCTGAGATGCTGCTAAAGATGTTGGACTGATTTTTCAAAAGCCTCTGCTCACTACAGGAAAATTTTTCCAAAGTGGAAAAGCCTGTGAAAAGTCACATAAAAAGCACTTTTGGTCTCAAGTAAAATTACTGAGGTTTAACTAGAAGACATCTCTCTTCCTCTTCAAAAAATCAGATTGAGGACCTGTGCAAAGCCTTGGTAAGCTAAAAGAAAAGGCAGAAATATTGTGGTATTTAGTTATTACCATGTTCATTTATTTCATGCCAGATTTCTAGAATTCCTTCATCCAATGTATGTCACAGAGAAAGAATATATTCTATATGTTAAAGGATCTTGGTCATTCTTATCTAAGTGACAGAGTATATTTAAACCCACTTTATGGTACTTGCAGCCTACTTCTACGGTTGAAATTATCATAAAGACTTAAAGTGTTGCACCTTGGCTCAGGTGATCCATTGAGGCTGTCAGAGTCAACTCCGTGGCGGGAAACACAAGCCCTGCCCATAGCTTGCTCCCACCAGGGATCAGATAGCCATTTTCAGAGGTGGTTTCTAGGAACGCGCTGCAGTGAGAAGGAGAGAAGGACTGTGCTTTCCTAAACTTGAGCTTCCCACCCTTTCTGACATCAGTTACAACTGGGCAAGATGTGGGCACCGTCTCAGACCGAAGGTCGCTTGTGTGCTGGGGCATGGTCTTGAGGCCACCCCTCAATGCATGCAAAATGGATAAAAACCATGTGCATTCATCTCCAGCTTTAACTAGAAAATGTAGATTGTCACATGGATACAGTCATATCTCCAGAATCATGTTTCCAGGGCTTTATAAAAAGTGCTGTAAATGAAAACATCTCTCTCCTTTACAGTGCCAAGTGTCTTTATCTTCTAAACAGACTAAAACCACTTAAAAAAAAAAAAAAAGAAAGAAACCTGGACTTTCTTTTGAAAACTCAAAAGCAAGCAAGCAAGCAAGCAAGAAAAGAAAAGAAGGGGCCTGGCGGGATGGCTCAGTGGTCTAAAGCGCCTGCTTAGGAAAGCTTAGGTGGCTGCAGGGACCGTGGTTTGATCCCCAGCACCACAAGCTGTACCAGCCCTGCCGTCAGGCAGGCTGAGCCAGCCATAAAAATAAATAAACAAACAAAAGTTCTGAAACAAGAAAAAAAAAATTTAAAAAAAGAGAAAAGAAAATTCAAAAATGCATTGTTTTATTGTTGTTGTCATTAGGCTGCCTTTCCAGTGGGTATGGGTATCAAACCACCGACCCCTGTGCCTGACTGGAATTACTGGCACAAGCACTTAAACCACTGAGCTATCCCAAAAGCCTCCCCCCCTTTTGCTGTTGTTGTTTGTGTATTTCTTTTTGTTACTAATCAGACTTAATATTACTTGGTGAAACCTTTAATAAGGTCTTATAGAGAATTATATTTGCTAAGTTATTAGCAATCACAACAACAAAAATTGAAGCTTATCAATTCTTTTGGAAATATTTAAGTTGGAAATCTCTAATTAGTTTTTTTAAAAGAAAAAAAAAACCTCTTTTATAACAATATTCATAGGGCTTTAGAAACTATATTAACCAAATAGTCCCTCTGCCAAGAAATACTGAGATACAGTGAATTGTAGTGTTGGCCAGGGAACAGTTACAGCATGTACTTTTCTTTAATTATTTCCATGAGAAAAGTTAGTCAAACTACAGAATAGATGAAAACCATACTGGATAACAGATCTTAATCAGGAAATAGGAGGTTAGTCTTAGAGACTTAAAAAGGATAATCATGATAATAATGTATCATAGCTGTAGTATTAGTTACAGTGCATAGTTAGTTAAATTTTCAGTGGTGCAGCTATGGATAAAGCCTTGTACATGGTAGCCAAGTGCTCTGCCACTCAGCTGTATCCCTAGGCCTCTGTCGCATTTAGGTAAACTTAAACTTACATTAACATTTCTTCAGTGAGCCCACAGTGCTGGTGACAAGAAGTAGATCCCCTGCCCCCAGAGCATCTTCTTTCACCAGCTGTGCCCCACCGTGAGCCTTTCACAGTGAACTCCACAAGTCACCTGACATGTTCCTTTCAAACCAAATGTCTGGTAGACCTGTGCCTCCCTGACCCTCCAACATCTTGGACAGCCCCACATCCTTTCACTTCCTGTTGCTATGGCCCATGCGTAACAACCAGGGCTGCTGACACTTCTGTCCTGGGCTGCCTGCTAGCCTTGCTTATAAGGCCCATCCTGTATCTCTGCCTGGAAGTCAGTTCTCTGCATTCTCCTCAGTGGCTGCCAGGTGCCTGTTCTGTGCTCAGGACTGGCTTAGATGCTTGCCTGTGGTGTATCTTATGTTATTCACTTATAAGTGAAGCCATATATTAGTTCTATTAGAAACTGTTTAAGATAGGAAAAGAAACTCTAGGTCTTTTTTTTTTTTTTTTTTTTTTTTTTGTACTCAGTGGTGTGGTCATTGGGACCCTATAAGAATGTGAATTATGGCCATCTTAGTTCCTCAAATTACTTGAAGCAGTCTTAAATGAATAGCAAACACACTAAAATCATAAAAAGCTATGTTAGGAATCTGGACATTGAATTTATCTCAAGCTTCCTGGCACCCAACACAGAAAAGGACAAAATAAAATTTCTTCTTCTCTCTTTTCTTCTTCTTCTTCTTCTTCCTCCTCCTCCTCCTCCTCCTCCTCCTCCTCCTCCTCCTCCTCTT
>PVJA010020516.1:0-36865 GCA_004027025.1 Myocastor coypus | reverse complement strand
CAGAGCAAGTGAATCACAAATATTTTCTTTTGTATCCTATTTGGGCAAGAAAGGAAGAGATGCAACTGCAATTGAAAAATAGTAACTCAGAAGGAATATCTGGGATATTTAAAGACTCAATGAACTTTAAATAACATTATGTTATCTACCTCTGCTTATCATTCCAAAACCTCTCATACTGATTGGACATCCCATGTTTGTCTTGAACAAGTCACACAGGCTGTGGAGCTTTTCCACCCGCTCCCTGCTGTCCTCACCTCACTGGGTCAGCTGGGCTCCCCGGTACTCTCCAATCAATGTAATTTTTACTGAATTCATGATTGGCATAGCTGTTCAGCTTTATTCCAGGGAAGACCATTCTTTTCCCGAGGCCAGCTGGCATCTTGTTAAGACCCTTTCCCATGCTCATGAGGTGGCTTGTGTTCCAGGTGGCTAGAACCTTGGCTTCTGTCATACACCAGACTTCCTAACGAGGCAATGGCTATTTATCTTGACTGCTTATGGGCAGAATTCCTGCTCCCATCACAAGCCCCAATCAGAAGTGATTTAATTGGTAAAACAAGATGGTGCTTAGGGAAAAGGAAGTAAACGGCTCTATCTTATTTGTAAATTTCAGATAATGACTTACAATATTCTCACACAGAACTATTATAATGTAAAGCATTAATACAAAAGTATGCTTTGGAATATGTATAAAAGAGTTAAGTGGCTTGAAAATATGATTGCAAATGGTGGTGAGATAACTCAGTGGACTAAGTGCCTACTTAGGCAAGCACAGGGGCTGGAGTTCAATCCCTGGCACCACGTGCCACACCAACTCCACCCCAGGTACGTTGAGGGAGTAACCAAGTCTGGGCATGGTGGCACACCTGTAATCCCTGTGCTGGGGAGGCTGAAAACAGGAGAATCACTATGAGTCTGAGCTCTATAGTGAGACCCTGCACAAAATAATAAAAGAAAGAAAGAAAGTGTGCTTGCAATAACTTTTCCTGAAAAACTTAACTATTTTTCTTTGCTTTTAGCTTTGGAAGATTTCTTCATTATACACAGTTTTTAATATGTGAACTATGTGACTTTGTTATAAAATATTTATTGAGCACGGCACTTGATTTCTGCGGACACCAAATGCTAACAGTTCATGCAATGCCTGCTTCCTTGTACCTATGAACACATCACCAGCCAGTAACTTATTAGGTAACAATAAAGCCATAGAATTTTAGCATATTCCCACTGCCTAATGATATCACTTAATTGCTATTTTCAACTTGCAGAAGTTGACATTTTAGTTAAATTAATCCTCCTTTTTATATGCAGTAGCATGGAAGTGGGTAAATATTTATCTTACTTTGTCATATACTGCCATCAGCAACTCGGGTGTGCTCTACTTATTCATGTGTTTTTGTTTACAAGTGATAATAGAACAAGTGTCAGTTAACCCCACACCCGGTTTTTTTCCCAGTACCTGGGACTGAATTCGGGACCTTGTGCTTGCCAGGCAGAAGCTTACGCCACTGAGCTATATTCCCAGCCCCCACACCTGCTCTAGCACTACAACCTTTGGTGAACTGGTGTGTTCAATTCCGCTTTCTACTTCTATGCCTCCTTCCTGATACAACTTTGCTTCACCATACTGGGCATTCTCTTGCTTTTAAACATATGACATGGCCACTGCTATTTATCCTTAAAACAATTTTATTTTCACTGTTTTCATCTTTCTGAAAATGCTTATGCAGCTTTTTATCTTTCCACTGATGACTGTTGCTTGTCTAATTTTCCCAAAGGTGAGCAAAGTATTCTTTTATCCTAATTAAGCAGAACACTCCAAAGGATTGTCATGCCATTTCTTACTGAGTCTATCTGCTAACATGAACAAAACACACATTTTTTCACAAGGCAAGTGATTCTTATGGTTAGCTGAAATAATAATAATGGGACAAGAGTCGTGAATGGGCTTGGCAAATTGAGAGATAATAAAACACGCTGTCTAAATATTTTCTCAGATCACTGAGTGCTGAGGTGTAAACAAGTAGTATTATAAAATAAGCCTGTAGGTAGTGTTCAATGTGTTAATGTTGTTTCAATGGTCAAACTTTGCTTGACACTATTATTTGTTCTAAGCCCTCTTTATTCCTCTAAGTTGCAACCTCTCCTACAGGGCAAAGCTCTTACTGAGTGGTTTTCCTGTGGCCAGGTATGACCATGGCTGGCACTTTGGCACCTCTTCCTCTTCTTCTTCTTCTTCTTCTTCTTCTCCTCCTCCTCCTCCTCCTTCTTCTCCTTCTTCTTCTCTTCTTCTTTAATGTATTATGTACAGGGTCTCACTATACAGCCCTGGCTCAAAGTGATTCTCCTGTCTTCAGCTTCCCCAGTGCTGGGATCACAGGCACGCGCCGCCACATCTGGACTTGGTTGGTGGCTCAGTGCGCCCAGGGGCAAGGTCAAAATGAACTGTGGTGTGGGGGATCAAAATCCAGTCCCTGCTCTTGCTTGAGCAGCGCTTTGTCCTCTGAGCAGTCATTCAGGTCCTTGCAGGTGCATCTTGACATTACCAGACAATGGGCCTTTATTCCGTTGTCTTGTCTTTAGGCTCAAATTTTTATTCTTTACTTAAAACTGCACTTGTAATTTATTACTCTACCACCAGGGTGCGCTAAGAAGCTCTCATGACCACAGTTGGTTTATTTACTGTAAGACATTTATCCATAGCAGCAAAATGGTTTTTATTGGATTCTCTTGAAGCCATATACACCTAAAAAACTTCCCTAGGTAATTAGAGACGTTCGCATACGTTCACATAAGAACAAAGGTATTTTCACAAAAAAAAAAAAAAATGCAGAACAGCACCTTTTCAGTAATTGATTAAGTCTTTTGAAAAGCTGTACTAATTGCTTTAGGCATGAACATAAATTTCATCTCCACTCTCTTGTCACTTAAAAACCATTGTGCTCTGGAAAAAAAAGTTTTCTTAATTATTTGGAAGAAATAGTGATACAAATTTTAGCATGTGTTTCAATTAGGAACTGTACAATTTTAAATGTTTCTGGCATTATGTCAATTTTCCTGCATTGCTTTCATTGTTAAGCAAAGTCCTGTGTTAGGTTTTTGTGAGCCTTTAATAAATCAAGAGTCATTTCCCATACTAATATATCAATCTTGACTCTTGGAAGAGAGCAGATTGCGTTTTCAAACCACACAAACATCCATACTATTGTCAGTGTCCCAAGCCGTATTGTATCTATAGTTGAGAAATACAACACCTCTGTCCTGTTAATGTCAATACCTGGCTCTCATTTTTCTTTTAGATAGAGCTTCAGAATTCTCGACATATAGATCTGCTGCATCCTATTCTCCAGTGTTTATCAATACTCTCTTGCATGTCAGGCACTGGGATAAGCTCTGCCCAGTCAAGGAAGAATAGCAACCACTAAGGCGCCTTTTCGGCCTTCACAGCCTGTGAGGATGCAGTGGGGATGCCAAGAGTGGAAAAGAGATGAACTGGTCAAAGTTTTCCTCAGTATTCAAGGCGGAGTTTACATTTGCAGCTTGAATTTAGCCACAAGGAGCACTAACCTTGTTTCGAGATTTGGTAGTGGAAGAAGGAAGCACTAGGTTGCGGGCTGTGCTTTGGGATTTAGTCTCAGTTCAGTCAAGAATACTTGGAGAACATCAAAAAGACTTGTTTTCTCACCTATAAAATACAACAGTTAGGGTGAATGATCTTTCGGTTTTCTTTAAGCTTCAACCCCCTGTGATTCCACTTATGTGACTGCATAATTATGAGACTTACTCTGCTGAAATGGAAGATAAAGTGGACTGCCAGCTGAGCATTTTTTCACATAAAAGGACAATAAATATATTGTGAGCTTTTAATTTTGAACATAATGACATGATTCATTTTTACAGTTTAATTCAGCAGCGGGCATCTCGCCCAAACGATAGGGACAAAATGACCCCTAATGCACAAAATAACCCTTTGACTACAGCCACATTCTGATTCACTGATATTCATCGCTGTAAATTTCTTGGAAGGCTAATTGGCATGATGATGGACAAATACAGAATATAATTCAAGAAATCACGTTTCATAATGAAAGTTAAATGCTGCGGACTTTCCCACAGTGCCTTTGACATTTACTTACCTTTTAGAAACTTGTGGGAACTCTACGGCCTATAGAAAGTGGAAGAGAATAGTCCCATAGTTGCCTACGCATTCATCATACAGCTTGGCAATTATCAGTGGGTGATCCATCTTCCTCAGTGCCTGCCATCCACCCCGATTGCCATGGCATCTGTAAAGACTGTCACAAAGCAATCCAGTCCGTCCATAAACCAAGCTCTGGCTCTTCCTGTCCCTCCTGTTGTATGAACTCCTCCCTTGCCCATCTGTGTGATTTGCTGGTGTGAGTGTGATATATAGCTAGAATTCTGGGATGCCTGATTGTGTATCTTACTCGTCCTGCGGGCTTAATCCTGGATACATCCTTTCCTTTCACACTGGATTGCTGCAGGGTCTGCTTGGGTTTTGTGCTTAGAGGATTCAATACAAAGCATCTTGTGAGAAGCATTTCCTGGTCCATGGTCAAATGTTTTCTTTTTGCCAGGGTCCAGTACTTTACTGGGGCTTGTTTTTGAAACGGTGTAGAGTTCTTCTGTGTTGAAAACAGGTCATACTGAGGACCCCAGGGTCCTATGCTGAGATTCGCCTGCAGGGATTTAACTCACACTCTTCACTGTCTTGTCTGCCTTGGGACTTCCACTCTATTCATGGGTCTATGCCCAGAATAGCTAAAGCAGTAGGGTCTTTACTGCTTGGTCTGAATCTGCTTTGTGGCCCCTATCTTCTCCAGCTCTGTCTAACACAGCGGCACTTTGCCCGAGTGAGGAATGTGCCGCCTCAGAACCATAAAAGAATTAAGAGATGGTGTGTTCCTGATTTTGCACAAGACGATAGTAAGCTTTTCCTTAACCTGCAAATGCTATGCTCTGCTTCTTGGCTCCAGGCCTTCAGAAATTTTGCTGGCATGGCAGCAGGCCTCGGAATTTTCATGGTTTACTTCGCAGAAGTGCTAGAGTGCAGGGGATTTACCAGTCCTTCCAGGGTGCTGCCCACCCTCTGCTTTTCTTCTCCCTCATCATGACATCATCATTTATGTCATGGATTAATGTGGCGTCCTGGGGGCCACCCATGTGCTGCAGCTGTTTCATGTCTGTTATGACATGATATCAAGTTAATCTAGATTTGAGGCAAAGCTGGGGTGCATTTTCTTCATCTTACATGTGAGTGCAAACCCTAGTTGCTTTATTTTTGATTGAGACAGTAACACACACACACATGCACACACACACACACACATCACCCGCTTACAGTGGTACTGCATGTTGTGTTCCTCTGGCCTTATGAATGTACTTGAACAGTAGCTGCAGTTGAACTCCTTGGTGAATCTGATGGACAATGCAATTATTCCCAGAATCTGCTTTAACGTGGTCTTTCCCCCACTGTGCTCTTCAAGCCCTTCTTGTCTATGATGTCCTACTTTAGCTAAGAGGCAGGAGGGTTGCAGTAGGCCAGGTTTCCAGGCCTTCCTCTCTGTGCCGTCCTCCCCAGAAGCCCCTCCCCCACTGGCCAAGCCAAGGGCTCTTCCAGCTCTCATGAATGTCTGTCCTAACTTCACATCTAAGAGCTGTGAAGGTCTGTCTACACAGGGAAGCCAGCAGAAAGGTAGCCCTCGGCCACATCTGCATGCGTGCTCTCTGGAAGGGAATCCCTGAGGATTCTTTACGTCTGGGGAGACCAGTGACAACCCAGGTCTTCTCCGTGCTAATTACAATGTGTTGTTTCTCCTAGCGATGTGAGACCGAAGATAACAGATGGCTTGCTGTACCTGGGACATTCGGCTGCAAAACTCCTGGACAAGGTACGGCAGGGGCTTCTTCCTGCTGAGCCCATCTACACCTTTTCTTACAGTTTCGGCAATAATTCCAGAACTCCAACCAGGACCAAATGATAACTGTGTATATCTTTGTCCAAATGCCATTGTCCCTCCATTTGTGTTATATTTATTTTGTGTTTTAAGGCACCTATTTCCCTTTATTTTCCTCCAAAAATATGTGGTTAAATTCTGAGATAAGATGAAAATAGTATGATGTAACTTCAGTGTTCATTTGTGTGTGTGTGCGTGAGTGTGTGTGTGCGTGTGTGTGTGTGTGTGCATGTGTGTGTGTGTGCATGTGTGTGTGTGTGTGCATGTGTGTGTGTGTGTGTGTGTGTGTGTGTATGTGTGGTACTGGGGTCTGAACTCAGGACCTTGTGCATGGTAGACAAGCACTTGGCCACCGAGTTCGCAGTCTTATCCACAGTAAGACCAGGTCCTACCCTCATACACAGCTGAGGGCTTTTTGTATTTCTTTTCCTGTAAATTGTATTGATGATTTTAAGAAATTTATGCAGGATTTCTGGATTTGCCCTTCACAATTTTAGATATACCTGATGTACCTGTGCTAATATAGTAACTGATTTTTTATTTAGAGACTTAGGTGTTCTTCTCACTTGATCATTTGATTTTTGCTTTTTTGATGACTTGTTGGTCATATTTTTAGTTTAGAAAAAGAAGGCTATCAGCCTTTGGCCTTATGGATTTTGGAGTTTCAACCATGGCAAGGAAATAAATTTTCCTCTTCAGCATTACACTGCAATGTAGCCATGGTTTAGTTGATTTCTATTTGTGTATTTATTTACATTCATTAATTTAAATAAATCTGTAATCCATTTAGAATTCAGTGAACTGCTCCAATAATCTTTGGCTCACTGAAAATTTCCTGTGTTTTATGGTATGACGAATGGATTTGCTGCTGATTTTTTCTTCTGATAGGCCTCTACTCCTTTATTTAAAACCCCTGGTTTCCTCTTTCTCAGATGAGAAGCTGCTGCCTTCAGTGTACACTAAATTTCGAAAAGCAGTCAGTACACCCGCATTTTAATTCACTGTCTCTAATCTGCCTCTTAATTTAGGCACTAACATTTAATTAGATAGGCTTTATAACACATCTTATATATAAAAATGCTAGTCTATTCACATATTAAGCTTTCTTCCTTTTCCTGTATATTCTTATTTATTTGCTTTCAAATGAGTTTTGTAATAATTTTATCTAGCTCAGGAAAAGGTCCTTGGTGACACTGCTATAGATTTATATTAGATTTATAAATTAAAGGAGTATTTATACCCAGGTTTTAAATCTTCTTCTACAATATACTTGGGTGTCTTTAGTGTTCCTACTGTATAGATTTTGTGCTCTGTGTGTTTCTTGGTAAATTTACTTCTGGATATATTTGCTATCACAAAATGGAAGAGCTTAGCCAGTTTTCTGCTTGAATATATGAAAGTCATCTTTTTTTTTTTTTTTTTTTTTTTTTTTTTTGGTGTTGGGAATCTAACTCACAACCTCATGCTTGCCAGGCAGGCACTGTGTCACTGAACCATGCCCCAACTGAGGGCATTCTTCCATATGTTGATTTTATAATCCACTGCCTTGTCAAATTTTCTATTTACAATAGCTTATCTATTAATTCTTGGAAATTTGTAAAATAATATCTAATTATTTTATTTGTGAAAAGAATGCCTTTTCATCTTCCAATACTGTTAATTGCTTCATTGTGTTAAGATTCTTTCACTCCTGCCGGACGTGGTGGCGCATGCCTGTAATCCCAGTACTCGGGAGGCTGAGGCAGGAGGATTGGTGCGAGTTTGAGACCAGCCTGGGCTACAAAAGTGAGCTCAGGACCAGCCTCAACTGCATAGCGAGACCCTGTCTCAAAAAAAAAAAATAAAATAAAATAAAATAAAAAAAGATTCTTTCACTCCTATTTTCAATGAAAAAGGTTAAATCCTAGTGAATTAATGGGCATTTGAATTTGTTCCTGACTTTAGATGCAACGCTTGTGATTTTTGTTGTTAAATAAAATGGTGGGTTGTAGATTGAGGTGGATGTGTTTGCTTATTAGGAAGGCACTGAGGAGCCGGGCATGGTGGCACTCACCTATAATCCCAGCACTCGGAAGGCTTCCCTTGGAGAATGGCTCCAATTCTGAGGCAGGCCTGGGGGCTGCACAGTGTATCCAAGGCTGGCCTGAAGTACATATTGACACCTGTCTCAAAAAAAAAAAAATGTATCAATTAAATAGGATATTTATTTTACAAGATAAAACATGAGATATGTCAAATTTTCAGGTATGGAAATGTTTCTGCAGTGTTTCCTCTTAGGATGTAAGATAAGGGAATATGCAGGTTTTCTTGACTTAAAATTTTGATGAATAAATTTCATGTGTCCATGATGCATTATGTGTGGTATTGTACTTATTTGCTAATAATCTGGAGTTTAACTCTGCTTTGTTTGTAATCTTCATCTGATTGGGGAATTAACTGTATATTTCCTTCATAAGAACTTGGATTTATTTCCTTTTCTCTCCGGAATATTTGTATTGAAATAATCAGATGTTTGAAGGATGAGTCAGATTCCCTGGTGTGATATTTTGTATTGTCAAGAAAACTCCATGTATTTTCTTATTTTGCTGGCAAATCACAAGTTTAAGTTTTCTATTTCTGTTGGGGTCAATTTGGAAAGATGTATTTTTTTTTCTTTTATGAGCAGAATATATTTATTGGAGGAAGGAAAACTCTTGTTTCAGAGAGGACAGGAGGGGGGCCCCAAATGGGTGGTCCCCAAAGTTGAGAAGGACTTTTTTTTTTTTGGCTTCTGACTAAGACTGCCTTAAAGGCGGATCTGGAACAGCATGTGGAGCTGGGGATCGAACCACGGTCTTCTCTGCCTGACTGGGTTTGCCCAAGCAGGCCCTTCAGCAACTGAGCTAACCCACTGTCTTAGTTTCTTTTTTACTCATTGCTGGGACAAATACTCAACACTCAAAATGAAGAAAGAAAAAGTTTATTTAGCTCGCAGATTGTGAAGGTTTCAGTTCATACCCCACTGGCTCCAATGCAAACAACGGCAGTTCTCGGAGGCAGAACACAGCGAACAGCAGAGGAGGAGGGGCAGCGGTAGCATCTATCAAGCCTCTTCCAAATTCTGCACCAGTGATCAGACCTCCTCCAAAGTGGCATGGCTGCGAGGATCAAGCTCCTCCGAGGACCAGGACTTCTCCAAGGAGGTGGGGCAGGGCAGAGACAGCCCCACAAACTTCCTCAGCTCCTTTTTATGCTTTTTTTGTGTGTGTGTGCTGAGTCACTCTGGGGTGGCCCATCTGTTCCTGGGGTTGAACCAATCACACCCGAGGGTGGAAACAATCACATCCCAGCGCAGGCCGCCCTCCTCTGCAGGCTGGGCCCACCCCCCCTCAGCCAGGAACCTGTGGGGCCCAACCATCCAGCCAAGCTTCCTCAAGCTGACACAGCGGATCGAGTACTACGCCTGCAAGCCCCAAAAGATGCACTGTTGGAAGATGATTATTCTGTTCTTCCAGACAAAATAAATTAGTATAAAGAAGGTTCAACATTTCTGATTACTTTTTAACATCCTTAGTTTTAAAAGACATTCCTTTTTTTCTTGGATTATTGCAGTTATCTTAGTGTTCATTTTGTTATTAAAACTGAAGTCCAGGAGCTGGGGAGATAGCTCTGAGGCACAAGTGCCTGCTGGGCAAGTGCAAGGTCATGAGTTTGAACCCTGGTCCCCCGCCCCCCCAAAAAAATAAATAAATAAAATAAAATAAAACTGAAGTCCAGCTTTTTCAATATTTTTTATTAGTTTTTGGAATGTATTATTTTTTTCTTCTTACTTTTGAATTATCTAGTAATACTTCACTTTTTAGTTGAATTTTTAATTCATTTATTTTTATTAATCATTTTTATTGATAGAAGTATAAAATGCAACTAGTAGCCCTATGATATTTATTTCTATTGCGTTCCATCATTTCTATATATCATGATTAGTTTTTAAAAAACAGCTGTAATTTGGTTTTTGTTTCTCTTTGATGAATAATGTATACTTTGTAATTAAATTATACCTTTAAATAAAAATTAGCACATAAATTTCTGCATTATAATGAAAAAATGATTCCAACTTTCCTATAATTTTTATTTAATTCATTGAAATTTTCTGTATCTCATGTATTGCTATAACCTTTTTTCTCTTCTCTCTTGAATTTGTTATTCCATGCTAAAATTTTCATTAGTGTGTTTCTATTTCTTCCCAAATCTCCTGCCTTTTCTTTTATTGTTTTTTATGTTATTGACTTTGTTCATACTAGTGAGTTACTTTAGGGAGTTAGTTTATTACCAAGTACGGTATAAACTTCAATTTTATGGCCTTCTCTATGTTCTCTTTTGAATTCAGTTTGCCCAAAATAGATGAAGATCACCACTTTCCTGCTGCTCCCATGGCTTCCTTAGGGAAGCTCCGCACGCTTGGTGGCTCTGAGCAACGGATTCAATCACAGTTCTAGAGGCCAGCAGTGGGAACTTAGAGGTGTCCTCAGGGCCGCCCTGGCTGGAGATCCACGCGTTGCGCCTCAGCCTTGGGGCGGGGCGGGGGGGAGCAGCTGACTTCCGGCCCCCGTCTCCCCTCTGTCTTCTCTTCTACCTCCGCTTACAGAGCTCTGACTGCTGGACTTGGGGCCACTTGCGCATGCAGGCTGATCTCTTGGGGTGCTGAACAGCACCCGCAAAATCTTTCTAAACACAGTAACAGAGACTGACTGGAAGATGTGCTGGAAATTTCGTCTGGGTGTTAGTTCTATTCTAGAGAAAGAGCCATAGCAGATATTCTATTTTCCATACACACCATTTAGCATTTTAGTATTTACTGGTAAATAAATGCTAAAAGCTAATTTGCGCACTCACGCTATTGGCTTCCTTTTTTAAAAGTTGCCCTTTTTTTTTTCCCCTAGCTGATTTCTGCAGCAATATTCCTTGTGTTCTGGCTCCTAATTGCTGCAGTATCTTCAGCTTCTAAGTACCATGTGTCTGTGTGGTGGATGGTATGTAACCTGAGCATAAAAATTACGGGCTTGTTTTCTTTTATTGTGTTTCTACAATTTGTTTCTGCCTCGTCTTCTAGCACAATGTGCTACTGTTAAAGAATCTAATAAAAATCCGATTGTCTTTCCTTTATAAACGTTTGGGACTTTTGTGCAGATGTTCAAACTCACTCCTTTTTCTCCTCTTGTAAATAGCCAATGATTTTCCTGAAACGGTTTCGGATACCTTCTGTTCTGAATCATTTTTTGGTTTTTTTTTTTGGGGGGGGGTTGTATAAATGATGTACCTTACAATAGCAATGTGTACTTTCAAGCTATTTCTTTTTATCTAAAAAGTTATTTTAATAGTATTTATGCTATTTTCTCTGTGTCATAAACTTAATTTTCATATGCTGGGTCTTCCATGCCTTCCAGTTCTATGTACCATGATTTTTAAATTCTCTTTTGTCATTTTCAAAATTTCCTTTTCATTTTATAGACATTGAACATTTATCATCATTTTTATCTTCTTCTTCATGAGTGTATGTGTGCGTCATCTTAATGTGTAGTTACCAGATTTGTTCTTTCCCTTATAACTCTCTCCACATTTTGTCCGTTCCACTTTCCTTTCCGGTTCTCCTTAGTGTGCACTGGTGGTTCAGGAAACCTTCCTTGTCGAAGGGAGCGCGCATGTGTTCATCGTTGTCCTTTCCGTTCCTCTGCGCTCCCCACCCTGCTCCTTCCCCGTCTCTGCATCCTCTTCTCCCATTTCCGTCCTTAATGTTATCTCAGCTCCTATTTGCAACATGCGATGATGGTGAGTGCAGAGGGAGCTGGTGCTTGGACAGGACGCAGCCTAGGCTTTCGCCTCTCCTGCTTCCGCCTCCCTCCCTGTCTTGCGCCTTCTCATTCACAAAAGATCTTTCTCCCTCATTCCTTCACTTAAGCTCTCTCTCTTTTTTTTTCAATTCACAGCATATAAATATCTTTATTTCTCAGGCAGGCATTTTCTTTCTTCACTCATTCATATCTTCTTTCAAATTACAACTTTCTGGGGCCGGTGAAGTGGTTCAGCAGTCTAAAGCCCCTGGTTAGGCAAGCTTAGGCAATTGCAGGGACTGTGGTTCAATCCCCAGCACCACAAGTTGTGCCAGCCCCACTCCCAGGGCAGGCTGAGTGGGCCATAATAGAAAAATAAATAAATAAAAATTTTCCTTTATTTTGAAGAGTAAAAACAAAAGCTATAAAAACAAACACAGAGTAAGGCAGGCATACAACAATACCTATATTCCAGATTTTCAAAACAAGAATAGCTGATTAAAAAAGACGGCTACATTATCTATTTTTACTGTCAAATCGGCTGCTCAGATGAATAGGTATAGTTGTGCAAGGCTGGATATACGATTAAATATTACTGCATGTTTTTAAGAAATCTTAAATATTTATTCTTGTTTCATTTTTTCTCTTTCTCACTTTTTCTCTTATTATCTTTTTCTAAAAAAATATTTCTGTTAGTCCTGCTAAAGAAACAGAGGGGCTTCCATGCCAGGTTATTGTCCCCTACTGTGGGATCCAGGACCTCCAAAATTGAGGCGTCAGCACAGTTGATTCTTTCTGATGGCGGTGAAGGAAGAGTCTGTTTAGGTTTCTCTTGCTGCCTTTTATGATTCTCTTCTGCTTCCGGTAAAACTCAGTTCAAAATGTAGACATCTGGGCTGGGGAGACAGTAGGGCCGGGGAAACAGCTCAGTAGAATAGGCACTTGTCTGGCAAGTGCAAGTTCCTGAGTTCAATCCCCGGCACTGGTGGATATACGTATGTATATATATGTATTATTTTTTTTTAAATTTATTTACCAAGAGAATAATAAAAGCACTTTTTAAAACTTATATTCCACATTTAAAATGTCTATGTAAAAACATTCCCGGCTTTAAGGCGTTAGAAAACAAAAGGAAGAACTGAATACAGGAAAAATTGTGTTGCGCAAGATGCTTCAGGAGTTTAGGCCTCAGTGAAGGTTTATATAATTTAGGGAAGATTTTCCTTGAACCAAGCGTTGACCTATGTGTTGAAGAGTAATGGGAAGGAGGTAGATAAGTGGAAGAGAGTGTGTTTCAAATGTGATCAGAGGCCTGGAGCGGCGAGAGTGTGTCTGGCTCTGTAAATTGTCTGGAGAAGACTTGGAGATGAGAGTGGGCCTCAGGCTGTAATGGGGAACCCATTACACGGGGGTGGCGTTAGCAGCTTTGGTGACTTCGAACGTCAGGCAGAGGAACCACATCCCTGAGAAAAGGACCCCCTCCCCCTCGCCTTACCAGTTTGGAGGACCATTGTTTGTGGAGTAAATCAAGGATTAGTCCATTACTCAAACTGTGTGATGGATTCAACAATAAAATAAAATTAGCGTATCAGTTTATAGTTTATAGCACGTGTTTACATCCATTTTCCCAATGTTGGTGAAGAAGAGCAAATAAAGCCTTATTTACTTTTGATAATTTCCCAGGAGATTTGCGCATTTGTTGTCGAAACCCTGCAGGATCACTTTTATATTTGTATTAATGCTGCTGTAACACAAGCCATGAGATTCGTTGGTGAGTCGAATTAACTTCTTCAAGAATATGAAGTTCATGTATGCTTAAGGTTCAAACTGAACCTGACTTTGTCCAGCTCCGAAGTTTATACACTGTTACTGTGTACTGCCTCCTGTGGTGAATGCTTGAGAGGTATTATAAAATATAGGGATTTACCAATGAGATCAGACAGGAAGTGGTAAGCATGAGGCATACTCAGAAAGAAGGATGAAGTAGTGGGTGTGCACAGAGCTTTCAAGTCCAAGGACTGTATCTAGATTTTTACGTATTCCATTTTTGCACTTGGTACCCAGCATGGTATGACAACCCATCAGTCACTTTCCAATTTCTTCAATATTTTCAGCCACTGCAATAAAAACACACGTTCAAACAATTACATGTTAGTTATTACAAGAATCATTTACGGATTGGAGTGTTCGGTTATATTCAAGAGAAAGTTATTTGCTCTGTCGTTTTTCTTCAGTTAGTATTCAGTATCTCCTACTTACCGTGGATATAATGATCCACTGTAAGAGTCTACTTGCCCCGATGGAAGGGTGTTCAGATAGCTTCCCCGGTGTGAGTGCATGGGTGTCACGGGGCTTCCAGAAGAAGCTGGTACTTAAGTCGGTGGAATGCACAAGGAGGATCAGTCCTTACCTGATATGGTCAGGTGCCACCCAGCCTGTGGAAGGCCCAGACAGGAGAAAGACAGCACCATGCGTCTGCTCGCTCTCTCCTGGCACTAGGATGACCACCTTCTCCTGCATACAGATGTCAAGCTTCCCTGGCCTTGAATTCTGGGCATTATACCAGAGGCCACTCAGGTGCATAAGTGACCGGCCTTAGACCAGTGGTGCTTAGGTCTTCAGACTAAGGGTTGAATCTCTTCCCTCAATAATTTTGTCCTCTGTCTTATAGACATAGGTGACTTCTGAGGAGACGATCTCCTTCCAGTTGTGTCAACCACGTTTCATATAATGATTGGATCCTTGTTCCTGGGGAGCCTTGCTTAAGATGATGGATATGGAGGAAGCCAAACAGAGGCAAGCCAAGAACTGCGAGAAGGAAAGAGCAGCAGTCGCCAGCAGAACCGCTCTTCTCTGGGGGACTGAGTTGGTCAGCAGCAGGGCTATCACCCCAGCTCGCCTCGTTTCCCCAGGCCTGTTTTGGTCTGCTATGTAGAACATTCAGAACAAATTTTTGGTATGTCTTTATTGTACTAATTATGCAGAGTGTGAAGATCTCTGCAGAAAACAGGGATGAGAAAAAGGGCTGCTAATTAAAATGAAAACAGGGACAGGATGGAGAGTTTCTTGTACTTAGCACTTTATTTTATGCTTTGTGTAATGTTAAAAATAAAAGGATTATATTACATTTGCATACTATATTAAAACACGTAAATTTAAATAATACTGTATTTCAATTATAAAGTTATGTTAAAATGATGAATAAAAAGTTGGAGCTTCATTAGTAGTTAGCAAAAATTGTTTTTAAAACACTTTGAATTTGTTGTATTAACAGAGCTATAAAGTTAAGCTGTGCAGGCCTGGCCAAATATCTCAGCAGATTAAAGTGCCTGCAAATAGGTACAGGGGCTGGGGGAGCTATCCCCGGGCCTGTGGTGCTGGCCCCGCCCCTGGGACATGCTTAGATAACAATTGAGAGTGGTCACGGTGGCTCTCGCCTGTAATCCCAACTCTTGGGAGGCTGTAAACTGGTGGATTATGTCCAATCTAGTAGTGACACCCTGAACACCCTGTAGAACCTTCCCTAAAAGTATAAAAAATAAAGTTAAATTTTAATAAATAATAAATAATCCATTTGTAAAATTTAGTATAATAATAAATTAGTAACCAAGAATCATGTGGGGAGTACATTATGAATGTTTTATTTATTTATTTATTTTTTTATTTTTTATTTATTTATTTATTTTTTTTTTTTTGTCTTTTTGAGACAGGGTCTCGCTATGCAATTGAGGCTGGCCTTGAGCTCACTTTTGTAGCCCAGGCTGGTCTCGAACTCGCACCAATCCTCCTGCCTCAGCCTCCCGAGTGCTGGGATTACAGGCGTGAGCCACCACGCCCGGTTATATGAATGTTTTAAAGTGCAATAACGTTGATTAAATTTCTGAGCCAAGTTACAATGACCCTGCTATCGATAGTGATTTTAAGCATGGATTTTAAAAAAAGTATCCTTGGGAGATATTTGGAGGCAAACAAAAGCATCAGAAACCACATGGATGCCATCATTTAGCGAAAAGAAATGAACAAGTTAATACTTTTATTTGTCTGATTTTCCCTCGGAAGGGTTTGGCCCAGTTTCTTGAGGTATATATACCGCAGAGGTCCAACAGAAATGTGGAGGTTTACTGGATAAGAAAGAGACTGCAAAATACAAGCGCATAAGGAAGGCGAGAAGAAATCTAAGAGGAGACTGACTGAGAAAGGGTACCTGCCGCCAAACTCATAAGTAACCCCGTGCATGCACTTCCTTCAAGACTTTCAAAGCCCACTGCCATAAAATTAGGAGGTGAATCAAGGGGCTAGGGAGAAGCAGAAGCTCAGAAGCCAAAAAGAGGAGAAGAGATTCAGCATTGGCCTCTGCTCCAGGAGAAGTTTTCTGTCTGAGCTCCTCTAGGTTACAACGTCTGCAGCTGTGAGCATCTGTGCTTGCTGCACTCCAGCTGGTAGACTTGGTTCTAGCAAATCATTCCAGTGAGGAAACCACAGGCTACCCTGCCTGTGAAGTGTGCTTTATTCTGTGAATATGTGATCGGTGTCATGTTTAAAATCAATGTAGTTTCAACACATTAATCAGAAAAAAGAGATAATGTATGATCCCGATGAAAGAGGCAGCGAGATCATGGGACAAAATTGAGCACTGACGAATGAAAGAACAAAAGGTTTTCCAGCAAGCTAGACAGAGATACAAGGAAATGTTACCTATCCGGTAGAGGACACCTGTGCCACACCTATAACTATTCTCCCTTACAGGACAATAAATCTCATTGATTTTTACCCTTCTATTCAGGGCCAAAATGAAAACACAGAGCCAGAAATTGAAAAAGAAGAAAAAACAAGCAGGACGTATCAAGAAAATGAGAAGAAATGTCACAGACTGCCTGAAATATTTGTGTAAGACATCTCTGATGAAGAACGGTAGTCTGGAATTTACAAAAATCTCTTAAAACCCAGTAAAAACAAAACAAACCCTATCTTAAAACCAGCTAAAAAGCCTCACCGATACCAAAAATGATCTTTACTTGAGAGGAAGCATTTGAGAAGATCTTCCACCCTAGATTTAATCAGGGAAAGTGAGGATTAAGTCAAGATACCATTGCACCCCTATTGGGGTGGCCACCAGCCAGAACGCTGAAGTCCTGATGAACTACCTGACCATCAGGAATTCTCATTCACTGCTGATGGTAACATGAAATGGCATAGTCAGCACAGGGGAGGAGATGGCAGTTAAACATGTTCTTATTATATTACCCTACAATCATACATCCTAGTGTCTACACAGATGAGTTGTAAACCCATGCCACACACACACAAACCCTCACACAGTTGTTTGTAGCAGCTCTATGCATAATTGTCAAAATGTGTGAGCAACCACAATGACCTTGACCTGGTGAGTCACTTGATGAACGCTACCGGTGCCTCTAAGTCATGGGATGTTACTGAGCAGTAAAAATAGGTGAGCTATGTATGGAAGCAGGATGGTTTGTGCAACTGTAGCATGGGTTTCTGCTGTTCTATGGAGAGGAGCAGTTGATACTTAATTTGTTTTGTCTCTTCTTTTCAACTCTTTTACCATTTTCTCTTCTGGATTTCTTAAGTTTTTAATGTTTTTTTAAAAAATTTTTATACAAGTCTATCTACACAAGTTCATAGCGATATTCCTATCTCAACCTCTCCAGTGCGGGGATCATAGGGGCACAACTATGCCCAGTACTGGCTTCATGTGCAGTATCAGGATTGCACTTGTGACCTTGCTCTTGTCAAGCAGGTTTGTTAGACATCCAAGTTATATCCCAGCATGCTTTTCTTAATCTTATATTTCTTTGACTTTTTCTTCCAATTTTGTAGGCATGCATCTGGTAATATGAACAATTAATTTGAAGACAATAGTATGCAATATAAAAAATATTGTAAAACTCGTACTATTTTGTGTAATGAAATTCTGTATCATTTATAATTTTTTTCTGTTTTAATACTATATTGTACTTTTTTTTAGAAAAATAAGTAAAAGCATATAAAAACCTTAAATGTACATTTCGGGGAGACTGTATAAAAAGTCTACTTATCGTATAATTTCAGCTACATTTTATTCTGTGAACGGGAGAATGATGAAGCCAAGAAGAATTGCCATGGATTCCAGGAACTCAAGGAAGGTGAGGGAAGAAGTATAAAAAGTATTTGAAGGGTTTATGAGGCAGTGAAATATTGTACATTATATTACAATATGAAAACAAGTCAATGCATGTTTGTCCAAATGCATGGTCTGTACAGCACCAAGACTGACCTCTACCATCAGCTGTGAACTTTGGGTGGTAATGATGTGTAACGTCATAAAATTTAACCAAGTAGCCTCCAAAATGACATGTTGATGATGTGTCCTTTATTGATGATTATAATCTATACCATCCTCTTCATTTTCCTCCGAATCAGAAATGCAATGAAATTAAGTTATTAATCATTTATTTAAAAAATGGGAAGATTAAAAAGGCAAAAGTTAAACTTTTTTAGGAGGATGGAAAATTTTATGCATGAAGAATTCCTGTGTATCCTTCAAAGGAAAAAAATAAAAACGGTTTATCAGAACCAATAAGTGAACTTAACATCATGAACAAATTCCTTCAGATATTGAAGAGGAAGGGATATTTTTCAATCTGTTCTTTGAGATGAGCATGACAGGAAAATCAGAAATAAATGAATATAGGAAAAACAAGTTACACACCAATACCCCTTGTGAACACAAAAGCAAACATTATTAGCCAAATTTTAGGGTTTTATTTTGTTCTATTAATTTTTTTTATTATTTTCTGCAGGGTCTCACTATGCATCTCAGACTTGTAGTCATCCTTTTGGTGTCAAGCCTCCCATTCCTGAGATTATAGGAATGTGCCACCATGCCTGGACTCGGATCCCAGCTAAGCACGCCTGGGGGACAGGGCAGGAGTGATGTGTAGTGTCAGGGATTGAACCCTGGTCCCTGCACTTGCCTAAGCAGGTGCTTACTCTGCTGAACTATCTCACTATGCCATATTAACCAAATTTTGACAAATCAAATGCAATGTAATATGCATAAATTAAGGAGTACCAAGGCCAACTAATGTTTATGTCAGTAATATAGATTTGCCTAACGTGTGAAAAATGAAGGATATGATTGACTCTACTAAAAACTTTAAAAAAGAAACTCTCATCTTAGTGCATAAAGAAAGATATTTGATAAAGTTGTTTCTATCTCAGCTAGAAACACTTATCACACTAACAATCCGAACTGCTATGAATAGAAACTCTCAGTGCAAGTTAGCATTCTTCAGGGAAATAAAACAGATGTAGACAGATGACCAGATAAGCGAAGGCAGAGGTCAGGAAGGCAGAGAGGCTTTCATACCAAGAAACTGGTTCAACTTATTATGATGGTTGCTGAGTCTGGCATGTGTAGATCAGGACTCTAGACAGGAAGCTGCAGAAAGATATTGTAGTTTTGAATCTGAAAGCATCATAGAAGCACATTTCGTTCTTAGGGGGATCTCAATCATTGCCATTAAGGCCTTAGTTGATCAGATGAGACCAATCTAGATTATGAGAGTAATCTAATTGACTTACAGTGTGCTAAATCAAATGTTGGTCACATCTGAAAACAAACAAACAAACAAACAAAAGACCACTTTTGCTAAAACATCAAAATTGGTGATTGGCAAATCAACTGGCGATGATAACCTGGATATGCAGACACACAAAATGAACCATCACAGGGAGAAATTATTCTCAGCTTCATAAAAGACACCTATAAAAGCCTACAACTTATCTCACTTGAATGATGGTCTACTACTCTTTCAATATGAGGAGAGAGGAGAAAGGTATGCATGCTCTATCTCATGCCTTCCAGCAGCGCTGCACTGTAGATTTTAGCAGAATATTCCATCAAGCAACAGAAATAAAGGCAATGCAGACTAAAGGAAGGTGCAGTACTTGCAGAGATGATCGTAGAATATTCTACACAAGCACTGCAATGTTACTCCTGCCAGTAGAAGCATCAGGCAACACGGCAGTATACACAGTCAAAATATGAGTTTATGTTGTATTTCCTTGTGGAATGATTAAATAATAACAAAATATAATTAAATTAAGTAATTCTATTAAAAATAAGATAAAAAATAGGAAATGAAGATAAATCTGATACAAAGAAGCCATATCTTTACACTAAAAATATTGCTGAGAAAAATTAAGGAAGAACTACATGTGTGGGGAGATTTACTATATCGATGGCTCCTCAGTGTAAATGTCAACTCCCCCAAGTGGACTTACACACTAGTGTCTACACTTGTTTCAAAGTTATGATAGAAGTTTCGAGAATCAGTTACGACAAGAAAGTGTACAGTATCCAAATTATTTAATTTTTTTTGTGTGTGTGTATGTGTGTGTAAAAGTGTTTACTGACCCCTGCCCTACTTCGTGCTCCTCACAGGTTTTTGTTACTTGTTTGGCCCTTTCTTCTGTCTTCCCTCACTCTGACACACTACCCATGATGCACCTGTGAGAGGCTATTAATGGGCCATATGTCTCTCATGCCCCTCTCTCAGTCCAGTCTAAGGAATTGTTTTCTAACAGCTTCTCTGAGCCCTGGAATCTCAGAGTTGCCCTGGCTATGTGCTCTTACTGACCATTGCCCTGAATGATTTGATATGTAAGAGCACACACACTTTTGCTATCTCTGAAAGTCTGTAAGCTGAACTGAGATAACCTTGCATCTAAATATTTTGGGAACTAACACATGACCTGCTCAGGAAATAACTATCAAATGAATCATTGTATAAATGACAGTTTAAGATTTAGACTGCATGGACAGAAAGTATTTACTAATATTATAATGACACTAATCATCGTTCTTGTCTAAAATAATTTAATGACTGTGTACATACTTAGATGAGGTTGCAATCCGAGACACTGTGTTCTAGTTCTCCATCATTACAGAGAAATCGTGAGCTGTTATAAAGAATTTTTATAAAGATCTTAGAAATATTTTTCTTCCAATATGACACTGCTAGAAGTCTGTATAGAACAGAACTGCAATTGCATTCTTTTAGTCCTAAATTAAATTACCAATTAGTTCACTAACTTTGACATTAACACAAGTTGAGTTCTCTGTGCTTTTCTGCAGACCATCGCCTCACTTATTTTGTATGAAAAGTGCACACTTCGTTTGCAGCTAGTTTCTGCCTACTCAAAGCTAAGTGACAGATGCTGTCCATGAGAGGCTGCACAGCTGGGCAGTGTCCTGAAGTGAAACTCGGGCTTCTGAGTTAGCCTTGGGGGTACTTGGGAGAATGAAGAACACTGCTGTACCTGGCAGAGAAGAAGGGACAGGACTGACACTTACAGAAGAGAGCAGAAGTGACACTTTGGTGGTACCAGGATGTATGTATTGATGTTCAGAGTGGATAAATGAAGTGAAGGTCTTTAGTATATAAAATGAAGTTTGAACTTAGGGTGTGATTCTGTCTTAGTTTCTTTTCTCTCATTGCTGGGACAAATATCTGACATCCAAAATGAAGGAAGGAAAGGTTTATGCAGCTCACAGTTATTGGAGGTTTCAGTCCATATTTGGCCGGCTCCAAGGCTGAGTGGCACATGCCAGAGAGTAGAAGTTCATGGCGGCAGAACAGCAATAATGGTGATAGAGGCAATGGAACAACCAAGGGAGCAGAGAGCAACAGCGCATGAGTCTGTCCCTCTGTCTCTTTCTATATTACGTTCAGGTTCTCTGCCTCAGCCTATCTACCTTGGGCTACACCCATAATTCCAGAAGTACTCAGACCCATAATCCCATCCGTACTAAAACACTTAATCCCAGGACTCATGAGACAAGTCTCAAACTCTGGAACTCCCCCCCCCCCATGATTGTATGAGGCTTTTGTGGGACAACTAGACATAAACCATAACACCATGTGATATTGAGAAATGGGACAGACTTCAAATGGGTCAGTTACAAAATTCATTTGGGTATTACAAATGAAATCTTCAGGGTAAATTATTGTTTCCAAAATTCAGATCCCCCATTTAAGAATCAGAAAATTGAGAGTTGGGTGTAGTGGCATGTGCCTATAATCTTAGCACTTGGGAGGCTCAAGCAGGAGGATCAGTGTGAGTTCGAGACCAGCTTGAGCTACAAAAGTGAGCTCAAGTCCAGCCTGAACTGCATAGTGAGACCCTGACACAAGAAGAAGCAAAAGAAGAAGAAGAAGAAGAAGAAGAAGAAGAAGAAGAAGAAGAAGAAGAAGAAGAAGAAGAAGAAGAAGAAGAAGAAGAAAAAAAAGAGGAAGAGGAAAAGGAAGAGGAAGAGGAAGAGGAAGGAGAAGGAGAAGGAGAAGGAGAAGGAGAAGGAGAAGGAGAATTAGAAAATTGACTCCTCCTTGCCCTGAAGACTGCCAAAGAGACCTGTTAAGGAAGCCCACAACCTGCCACAGTTTGCTGATTGTGGCCATCGCTCTTCACCCTGAAGGCCACTGAGAAGCGTGACTATCACAGTGACTTTCAGGAGTCTGGGAGAGTACTATCCTGCCCTCCCTCTCCCCTGAGATCCTTGCTGATATGCACCCTACCCATCTACCATCACTACAAAAGGCACTCTCAGACCTCTAGCCCACCCAAATCAAATCCAGGAGATAAGATCATAGAAGAAATTGGAAGTCACACTCCCGAAATGTCCACAACTCCATCAGACTATGGAGGAAATCAGATCAGAAATAATCTCTTAGGAGAGTAAAAAAAAAAAAAAAAAAAAAAAAAAAAAAAAAAAAAAAAAAAAAAAAAAAAAAAAAAAAAAAAAAAAAAAAAAAAAAAAAAAAAAAAAAAAAAAAAAAAAAAAAAAAAAAAAAAAAAAAGAAGTGAAAACAATCATGATAGAACTATTTGATACGTAAGAGGATTAAAAGATAGAAGGGAATAGGAACATGATGGAATGAATGATATAAGAATTCGATGCATGAAAGAATTCAAACAGATATCCAGGATGTTAAGAATTTCATTGAAGTTGGAATGAAATAGATAAAACCACTTGAATGAAATAGATAAAATTTCAGACCTTGAAGGTAACTTTGCTGCTAGTTAACACAGAAGGAAACGTCTCTTTAAAATGACTAGTAAGTAGTCAGTAGCCAGAAAATAACAATACAATAGCTGCAAGATGATGCAAATAAAAGTAATATATGTCTAATAGGTACGAATGAAACAGCTGGAGGTAACACAAAAGCCATAGAAAGAGTATTTGCAGAAATAGTAGCAGAAAAATTCCCAAGCATGGGAAAAGAATCTGATATGCAGAGAGCTGAAGCATGTAGAACTTCTGTTAGCAGTAATTAAAATAAAATATATGTCAGAACATAATGATAAAGATCCCAGAAATTGACAAAAAGAACAGAATATTAAAAGCTACTAAAGAGAAGAAATAGGCCACCTTAAAAAAAATTTTTTTTTCTTGTTTCAGAACTTTTTGTTTATTTATTTATTTATTTTTATGGCCGGCTCAGCCTGCTCTGAGGGCAGGGCTGGCGCAGCATGTGGTGCCGGGGATCAAACCGTGGTCCCTGCAGCCACCTAAGCTTCCCTAAGCACGCGCTTTAGACCACTCAGCCATCCTGCCGGACCCCGAGAAACAGACAACCTTTAATGGAAAACCCATCAGAATCATGGCAGATTTCTCAGCACAGTCCATCAAATTGAGAAGAGCTTGGCATGACACATTTGAGGCCCTGAAAGAAAACAACTTTCTTTTATTTTCTGTGTTTAGAACAGGGTCCACAGGGTCTACAGGGTCTCACTATGGAGATCAGACTCATAATGATCCTCCTGATTGCAGCTTCTCAAGTTCTGGCATTATAGGTACACACCACCACACCCAGTATCAATCACTGTCTCAGCAGGCCCCATGGGAGAGGCTATCACGGTACACCAGGGATAGAACCCCAGCTGCTGTGCTCTGCCTAAGAAGGCACTTTAGTGCTTTAGTCTGCTAAGCTATCAGGCCAATCCCAGGAAAACATCTTTCAAACCAGACTGATATATCGTGCAAAACCATCTATCAAATTTAATGGAAAGTTTAGATACTTCCATGACAAAGTGTAACTGAAGAAATTCATGACAACCAAATCAATCCTACAAAGAGCACTAACAAATATTTTAGGAATAGACAAATATCGCCACAATTTCATCAATAACAGAAGAGAATTACCAGGCAGGACAAGCAATTAAGCAAAGGGGAAAAATGAGGATCCTACAGTACGTAAACAACATGATGAAGCTAAGCCAATTAAAGCTATCAATGTAAACTGCCTTAATTCACTATCAAAAGAAGCAGATTGGAGGAGTGGATAAAGAAACAAAATGCAACAATATGCTGCATAAAGAAACCCATTTTACTCAAAATGAAATTAGTAGGCTGAATGTCAAAGGATGGAAAACTATACTCCATACAACAAGAACCTAGAAGAAAACAGAGGTACCTTTTTTTGATTGTTAAAAGATTAACTTCAAACCAAGTGTGATTGAAAGAGACAAAAAAGGTCACTACATACTTGTTAGAGGAAAACTGCAAAAGGGAGAGAGAGCAATTATAAATATATATGCACCCAATGTAAGTGCATTCAACTAGATAAGACAAATTTGAACAGATATGAAAAATCTAATGAGCATTGACAATTGTATTGCAGGACTTTAACACCTTATTGACACAAAGAGATAGATGCAATATGAAAAAAATGAGCAAACAAATAACAGAACTAAACTAACCTTGTGAAGAAATTGAATTAGTAGACCTTTACAGAGAGTTCCATCCAACATATCAGAATGTACTTTTTTTTCTCAGCTGCACATGGGACATTCTACAAAATAGATAATGTGCTAGCACTATGAACAGACTGAAGTAAGTGCAAAGGAATCATAATTATTCCATTCATAGTATCTGATCATAGTGTAATAAAACTGGACTATTGACAAGTGAAACAGCAAAAACTATATCAACACAGGGAGCTAAATAATATCCTCCTGAATAATCAATGGGTCAGGGAGCAAATTAAAGAAGAAATTAAACAATCTTTACAATCTAACTAAAATTCAGATACAGTTTACTGGAGCCTGTGGGATGCAATGAAAGTTGTCTTAATAGAGAAATTCATAGTGGTAAATTCTCATATTGGCAATCTTATGCTGCACTTCAAACTCCTACAGAAAGAAGACCATGCCAGGTCTAAAGCCCGAAGTAGGCAAGACATTATAAAGATCAGAACAGAAATAAGTGCAGTGGAGTTGTAGAAAACAATACCAAGAATTAATGAGTCAAAGTGTTGTGTCTTTGAAAGAATAAATAAAATTGATAAACCCCTAGCCAACCTCATTTAAAAAGAAAAAAAAATTCAAATTCATTCAATGAGCAATGAAAAGGGTGAAATCACTACAGACCCTATGGAAATTTAGAAGAATATCAATAGTTATTTCCAAAATCTTTACTATCACAGAATGGAAAATGTAAAAGAAATGGACAGATTCGTAGATACATATGAACTACCAAAGCTAAATTAAGAAGATATAAAAGTTTGAATAGCACAGTATCAGCCAATAAAACTGAAAATGTAATAATGATACTGCCAACAAAGGAAAGCTCATTTCCTGTTGGATTCATTGCTGAATTCTACAAGAAATTTATGGAGGACCCAATGACAACTCTTCTCAAACCCTTCAGTGAATTTGAAAGGGAAAAAAATTCTCCCAAACTTATTCCTGGAGGCAAGTGTTACTCTGATACCAAAACCAGATAAGGATGGAACCAAAAAGGAAAACTACAAGGCAATCTCTCTAATGAACCTAGATGCAAAAAATCTTCTATAAAAGATTAGTAAAAAAAATGCAGCAAATCATCAAGAATATTATACATCACGATCAAGCGGGACTCATCTCAAGAATACAAAGATGGCTTAATATACACAAAACATAAATGTAATACACGGCAAAAGGCAAAAACCACATGATCATCTCAATAGGTGCAGAAAAAGCTTTTGACAAAGTTCAACACTGATTCATGATAAAAATATTATAGAAAATCATAATAGATATTTTTTTACATAAACCTGATGGAAACCATCTATAACAAACCAATAGTAAACATTATACTTAATGGACAATGACTGAAAACCTTCACTTTAAAATCAGAAACAAGACATAGATGCCCAATGCCACCACTCCTGTTCAGTATAACTCTGGAAAGATTATCCGGAATGATTAGACAGAAAAAAGAAATAAAATAAATGATCAGAATGGAAAAAGAGTTATTATTTGCAGATGATATGATACTGTACATAGAAAACCTCAAAAGCTCCACTAAGAGGCTTGCAGATTTAAGAGACAAATTCAGTTGTGTAGCAGGATAAAAAGTCAATATTCAAAAATCATCAGCATTTCTAAACACAAACAATGAGTGCACCAAGAAAGATACTATGGAAACCACACTTTACAAAATATCATCCCTTCAAATTAAATACTTAGGAATCAATCTCACAAAGAACATAAAAGATTTGTGCAGTGAAAATTAAGGTACTATGAGAAAAGGTATGGAAGAGGACTTGAGAAAATGGAAAAATCCTCCATAGGAAGAACCAACATTGTGAAAATGGGCATACTCCCAAAATTGTTATATACATTTCATACAATTCTGATAATAACACTATTACTATGTTTCACAGAGATAGAGAAAACTTTCCTCAAATTCATTTGGAACCAGAAGATATGCAGAAGAGGCATCACAGTCCCTGACCTGAAATTATACTATAAAATTATTATGATAAAATCATCCTGGTATTGGCAACTTACAGACCACAGGATTAAAGGAACAGATCAGATGTTGCAGATGCAACTATGAAAATATTCAGCCACCTTATCTTTGACAAAGGAACCAAACATGTTCCCTGCAAGAAAGATAGTCCCTTTAATAAATAGAGCATGAATTGCTAGCTATTCACATGCCAAAGAATTAAAATAGACACGTGCCTATCTCCATGTACAAGCTACAATAAAAAGAGATCAAATATTTAAATATTAAAACTGAATCACTAAATCTTATACAAGAGAAAGTCATCAGAAACCTTAAGGACACAAGGGCAGGAGGAGTTCAGGAACAAAAACCAAACTACACGGTAAATGCGTGAAAGAATCAACAACTGGGACCCTATTTTTTTTTAAAGTTTCTACACATCAAAAGAAATCACCAACAGAGTAAAAAGAAAGCCTACAAAATGAGAAACAATTATAGCAAACTGTCTTTCAGACACAGGACTCCTATCTGGAATATATTAAGAATCAATCAGTCAAACAAAAATAAATGTCAGGCCTGTAAAACTCAAAGATACAATTAAAAAATGGGCATCTGAGATGAATATACACTTCACAAATCAAGAGCTACAAATTGTAAATAAATACTTTTAAAAAATGTTCAAAATCATTGGTCATTCAAGAATTGCAAATTACAACAATGCTGAGATGCCATCTTTTACCAGAAAGCATGGCTATCATCAAGTTGTCAACCAATAGCAAATACTGGCATGGTTGTGGGTAAAAAGGAGCCTTTGTCCACTCTTGGTAGGAGTGCAGACTGGTGCAACCATTATGGAAATCAATATGGAAATTCCTCAAAAGCCTAGGATTCAAACCTCCTAACTATTTTTCCACCAGAACTGAAATTATTACACCATAGCAATATAAGGGCACTCATGTTTATAGCAATGCAATTTGTCATAGCTAAATCGTGGAAACCACCTAAACGCTCATCAACTGAAGAATGGATATAAACATATGCTATTTTTACACGATGGAGTATTATTTAACTATAAAACGATAAACTGAGGCTATTGCAGGTAAGCAGATGGAGCTAGAGACTATATGAGAAAGTGAAATAAATCAGATCCATACGTGCAAACACTGTATTATCTCATTAGCGTGAATATTGTAAATCAAAAGGGCATGACATGCTGTGAAAGGGGAAGAAATTGTTCAATGGGAAGGAAAAACTGGGATTAACAAAAGGGCAAATAAAGGAAGGGAAACATATATTTATGTAAATATGCAAAATAGTTTGGATAATCGTATTGTTAATTTTTGCTGGTCTTCTAAAAGGAGAAGTTAGTACTTTGAAAATATTTTTAATATGATTTTTTTCCTCTTTTGAAATTCTTGTAAATTTTTGTTTTGTTTTGTTTTCCTTTAAATGGATCTTACACATTTATACCCGTTAATCTGAAAAACTAGTTTGAAAATAGTATAATATAATATAGCAATTTTGTATCATCTCTCTCTCTGTCTCTGTCTCTCTGTGTCTCTCTGTCTCTCTGTCTCTCTCTCTCTCTCTCTCTCTCTCTGTCTTTTTGAGACAGAGTTTCACTATTCAGTTCAAGCTGGTCTTGAGCTCACTATTTCCAGCCCAGGCTGGTCTCAAACTTGCACCAATCCTCCTGCCTCAGCCTCCCAAGGGCTGGGACTATAGCTGTGTGCCGCCACACCAGGCTGTTGTATCATTTGCAATACTGTTTTTTTGTCACTATTTCATCTCCTTTAAAAATAAAAAAAAATCAATAAAATAAAATTGATATCGCATTCATCAAAAAATAAAATAAAAACTATATTAGAAAATTTGACACAGGGCAGTCACATATTTAGTAGAAATAGGGTAAGATGTCCATTATTCTAACTGTGCAGTATCTTCCAATAAATGTGCAAGGAGCAATCCCAGAAAGCTAGAAGCCCAGAGAGATTTCTAAAGAAAGACCTGATACTTACAAAAGAGATAGGACTGAGTGTGGTGGCATGTGCCTGTAATCCCAGCATTTGGAAGGCTGAACGGGAGAATCACTGAGTCCAACCTGTGTAGTGAGACCCTGTAGACCCTCTACTAAAAACATGAAAAAAAAAGGAGATGCAGGGAGAGGCAGGCACATTGCTGACACATAACAAGGCTAAAACACTGTAAGACTTATTTTCAAAGGTAAAGATTTATGTTCACATCATGTATTTCATTGAAAAGAGATGGCAAAAATAGATGATGAATAGCCAGATTTTTAGTTTCTAAAGATTGCAAAAGGATGTTAGTTATGTTGTCCCAGAAAAATAATGTCCTGAAGCCTCTCATGTCTTGTTGCAGCTACACAGTGACCTCCCCCTAAGCCAGGGAAGGGGAAGACAGAGCGGCTGTCATCTCTGCAGAGCATCGTCTTCTACTCAGTGGCCGACTGTGACAGCTTAAGGCATAAGAACTGGTGGAGGGACAACTGGATAAGTACACGTCACTTTTTTTTCTTTCAAAAGTTCGACTACACAAACTATGTCAGAGAGACTTGGAAAGCCTAGGGATTCAAACTTTGATTCACAGTGACAAATAAAACAGCAAAAGAGCAAAAGTCTGATGGGATTACTGGCGTGCTTTGCACTCTTGAGGTCATCTACTTTACAGACACAAAGGACAGAAAGATGAGAAGCTACGCAAAATGACAGAACCAAGTAAAAGAAAACAGCAACACTGAAAAAATATTCCGTAACTGTAAATACAGTGATGTGCTCAATTACATTGTATGGTGCACAGTGGACCACATTTATTACAGTGACTGCATAAGGCAATAATGGAGCTGAAAGCTCTTATCACCTAGTGCCATGGTGGCCTTGCTGTGAGGGGCCTTGATGTTGTACCGCCAGTGCATAAAGCTGTCTACTTACATACAACACATGTGATAATTGATAGTGATAACAAATGACTTTGTACGTACTATGCCATATTTGATTGTTATTTTGGGGGTGTACTCCTCATTGAAAATACCTCAGGGCAACCAACGTGTTAGGCTGGCCGCAGCTTCATACAGCTGGTGCTTATCATCTCTTCATTGGACCATTTTCTCTCCCGCTTGGTCTCCTGCAGCAGTAGACTACGTCATGTGTGGACGTCATGCAGTCTTTGTGTGTAGCTGTGGAGACCTTATCAGCCTCTGATCTTTTCACAGTGATGATTTTTTTTTTCACATTTTTTTCCTGAACATATGTCCTTGTATCCTTGTTAGCAGGGCCTGAGGGTCTATATGAAAAGTTACTTGAAAGGAAGGCAGGCTTAGCGTACTGATACCTCAAACTCATCGGATCAAGAAGTGCCTGGTAGCTTGGTAGTGCCTTGGTGTGTCTGCGTGGCTGCTGCAGGGAAGACTGGGCCTACTTGTATGCATGCATCCCTGCCTCCTAGCATCTGACCTCTATCCCACTCTCTCTGGGCACTTCCAGGTAGCGGGCATAGCTCCATCACATGGCTTCACCATGGCTTTCTGTCTTGGCACCTGCAAGCTGTGGACTGAATTCCCCAAGCAGTAAGCTGGGTAAAACTTCTCCTTTACACAGTGAATATCAGATATCATGTCTCAGCAGAAAAGGTGAACTAATGTAGTGCCAATGAATAAATATGAATTGATGAATAACTTATCAAAATACTTATGATACCTTTAGGATTCATAAATTACTTCAGAGGGAATATACCCTTAGAAGAAAAACCACGAACTCCTTAGAATTGGATTAGGGAGTGTTTTTCTATTGAACTTTAGAAAGTACAGAGGTACGGGTTAGCTCAGTAGTTTAAGCGCCTGCATGGGCAATCCCAGTCAGGCACAGGGGACGGTAGTTCAATCCCCAGACCTACCCTTAAGGCAGCCTTAGCCAGCCCCCCACAAAAAAAGAAATCCTTCTAAAAAGTACAAAATACATTTTAGCTGTATCATGAATCTTCACAGTATTTGTCTCTCACTAATCTGAACCAGAAAGCACCTGATTTAGTGTCTGACTTTCTTCTTCTGTGTCTAAAATTTTTATTCTTCTCTGTCCTATACTTAGCATGCCTTCCTATATCCTCTGCAATAAACCATGTTAATCAATTCTGTTACAATCTGAGGATTATCATGATCAGGACAACTGATACCAACCTAATCCTATATATTTATCTCCTATGCTTGAAGTCACTTTTCCTTATTCTCAACAAATCTTAGCCAATCTCTGAGGTATATCTCAGCTTTCACATAGCTTCGGGCAATAGTTTCGGCTCTACTGAATTGGAGTGGATTCAAAGTATTATTGCCTTGAGATTAGTACAATTCATTAGGTCTTAATGATTTTGTGTGGTAGTGACAATGTTGCTGATAGATTTGAAACCCTGTGGCCATCAGCCTTTATGTGTACTGGTGTCCCTGACACTGCTAAATTCAAGTTCCTGCATGTGACATATGCTCAGGAAATGCTTGATGACTAAAGGGAATCTGTTTTTGGATCAAAGGAGGATTCTTAAGTCTCTGTACAGTCTGAAGCACTAGTATTGTTAATAACTGGAGATTTATTAGCTGACTAACCAGTACCAGGCAGTGAGTGCCTCTGTCATCAGCCTTCCTTTCTAGACATCTCCATGGCCTTGCTGTTGTCGTTCTACTGTTTTCTATCTGCCATGAATAATTTGCCCAGATCTGCATCTACATGGGGGATCTTGCTGAGTATAAACTGATATGAAGTAAGTGTGGAAAGAACTCGTTGCATTTCACTGAATTAGAAATGTTGCTCACCACGAGGTCCAAGGATAGGACAAGCCCCGGTCGCAGCAATGTTCTGAGCATATTCCTGAACATGACAAAAATGGAACAGTGACACCCTGCTCCTCTGACTTGACAGATTATTCTCAGAACTGGTGAAGCCCGTAAATAGCTGCCTATCTCTTGCTGTGGTGTATATAAACATAACACCTAAGTATAGATGTTTCTCTAGTGTCTGGCTTAGTCAACCATCAGATATTTAACTAGCTCTGCTATTAATTCAGTGCAAAATGAAAGACCGCTTGGTTGACTTTTGATGTTCCATAAAGGTAGAAATAATAAGCAAGTGTACGGGACCCTCTTTGAACAAAAAATAAATGTTGTATAAAATCTCTGGAAAGTTGGACTGGTGGCATAAATAAAATTGCTTTCACCTAGAATAATTTCATGCTCTTACTTTAGAGCTTTCTGGGTGTACAATTTTTTAATTTATTCTAAAGAGCAAAGGGCAATGTGTACCCAATTAGTTAGCAATCTAATTCACGGAACTACAGTGGTGTGTTTCTGGTGAGTGTCACAGCGTGTCAGGAAAGGCGATCTGGCATAGAGTGTGCTCTTCTTCCACAAGCAGAGCTACATTTTGCTTTCACTTCCACTGACCATAAGAAAAGTTGGCTCTCTGGGCTGTAACATGGAGGGGAAGACGTTCATTTTTCTCTAAGAAAAGCTGTGGTTCTTATTCCCCCAGAGAAATTGCATAAAGGACCTCTTCTCTTGTTATAACATTTTTCAAAGACCAAAAATCCCCAAGCTCTCAAAAGCTGGGGAAAGCTGTCAGCAAACTAAGCCTCTCCCTTTGGGCTTTCCCACAGCGCTTCAGGTCTAGGGCTCCAGCGCTGTGTCTCTGCACATCTCAGTTGGTTCTTGTTTTGAAATTCTGTGGGGTGAGAAATTGTTAGTGTAAGAATGGCCTGAGATGCTGGGTAAGATCAATATAAAACCAACTAATATGTGACGCAGCCTCTCTAACGGGCAAACTTAATTAAGTAACAGAAAATAAGGATAACCCCCAAACACAGAATAATAAATGCAACTATATATCAACAGTCTTATTTTTTATTATTGTTTGTGTGGTTATTCTTGTTTGTTTTGTTTTCTTTCTGTTTTTTTTTTTTTATTTTGAAGAGACTAAAACAATAAAAAGATACATTTCAAAAGAAGGTAAGACATTAATAATGGTTATTATATATTATAGATGGCTGTCTTCAAAGTAATCACTCAGATTACCAGTACAGGCATGCAGAGCTGACCCAAAATATAAGCACCAACTGTTCTTCTCAATGAACTAATAGAAATTAGTAGTGCAATTATTTTAGCTATCTTCTGCACATAAGCATATCTTTTTCTATCTACTTTTCTCTTTCTTCTACTCCTAGTTGTTTTTCTTTTTGAGCAGTTTCTTTCCATTCTACAATATCCACGGTATCTTTTTGGATCTTATTTACTCTTTCAATTTCTTACATTAAGGATGCAACGGGATGTTTATACAAGTGAATCTGATGTACGTTATTTCTGAGTGTGATCTCTAGCGGAATCCACTTACCTTTAAAAGCCTCAAGTCTGTTTTAATTTATAGCTGGGTAATCTTTATTATTGTTCCTTTTTTCTCTAGTGTCAGGTTTTCAGTGATTCTAGGCCTTTCTCTGCTAGATTGCTTTCTTTCAACTTTTATCTTTCCCAGGCATCCCCACTTCCTCCAGCACTTGAGCTTGAATGCGTGTCTCAGGCCCTGCTTCCCAAACCCAGCTCACATGGTCTGTTAACGAACGTATAGAATGTCTATAGTGACTTCACGACAGTTTGCAGCAGAACTTCCTTTTCCTCTCTTCATTAAGTTTCCAAAGAAGCAGAACTTGAGACTGAAACTAATGGCTGGCAATCTTGTTTCCTGTTAATAATCTTACGTTTCTGTTTTCATTAACATCTGTTTGTCACATAATAATCATACTCATCTTGGAAGCTACTGTCTATACTTTGCATCCCAATTGCTTTTATTTCTACTTTCCCCCCAGATTCGCCTTTTTGTTCTATCCACAGATCCCTTTCCTAACGTAATGGAATCTACCTCCTTGTTTCCTACCATCTATCTTTGATTTTCCCCTTTAAACACTTCCATGAAGACACAAGCATTAACAGAACTAAGCCACAATGTTTTCTTAGTTATGTAAAAATGTTATTGATATCTGTTGTCACAGATATATCCAAATGCTATTTTTTCTCCATATTAGTAATCCCTGTGTATGTTATTTTCCTGTGGCCATGTGTTTCAACCCAAGACTCCAAGTTATCACAACCTTTCTGTCCACGTACACAGTTGGGCAAGTGAGGGACAAACCTGGGTCTCCCATTTACTCAATAAAAAGCTCCGGCGCTTCACACCACTCAGGAGTTCTCAATGCTTGGCTTGGGCTGCACCAGTGCGATAATCTTTTCAAGCACAATCGGAAGATGCGTAGTCTGGAGTGTGGACCAAGGATGGTGAAACAGAGTTGGTCTCTGTGGCACCGTTCTCCTGCTTTCACCAGCCACCACCAGGAAGGGAGCAGCTACGCTGCACAACACCCTTTCACCATGACTTTAAGGTTAAGCTAAATGCAATGCTTGCTACTCCATGTATTGTTCCTCACTGTTACTGCAAGCAGATTATGTACTGCCAGCCATAAATACTAGGTGTGGCAGAAATGCTCCCAACTTTTGCACTATCTTTGGTTTTTTCCATGGACTATAATAAATCTTAGGTTGATAACAAATCTTAGGTTGTTCTTCTTTGCTTCATCTTGTAGCTGTTGCATTACTCTTGCGTGATCTCTTGATATTTTTAAGCTATCTTTCTTTTCACAGTCACCACCCATCACCCTGGCTACTAGATCCAATACTCTATTCTTGCTTTCATGTAATCTACTGTATATACCTTCAGAGGACTTTTTAATGCCCTGTACTTCTGCTGGGTTCTGTTTCATGGATTCTGTTTCTTTCCTCAATTGGGATTTCATGGGTTTCATTGCTTTCCAGAGCTACTCTATTTTATTTTATCTATATCTACTTTAATCTGTTCCTTTTGATCATCATGTATTTTCACACTTTAGAGGTTTCCTTTTCTGTAGCATCTTCCATTTGTTCTTTTCACTTATTTTGCTGTTTGTTGAGAAAGTTCCAGTGATTGGCTTCTGACTTCCTGTCATGTCGTGCTCTGGACTTGTCCTGGGTGGGCTGGGAAGTTGGGGCTGCATTTTTCTTCTGTGCCTTTGTCTTAGTTACTTTTCTCTCATTTCTGCGACAAATACCTGACACTCAAAATGAAGAAAGGAAAGGTTTATTTAGCTCACAGCTACTGGAGGTTTCAGTCCATGTTTGGCTTGCCCAAGGCTGAGTGAAACGGAGCAGAGAGCATCCAGTTCATGGTGGTGGAACAACACCAAAATGGTGACAGAGGCAACCAACCAAACAGGGAAGCAGAGCAACAGTGTTAGTCTGTCTCTCTGTCTCGCTTTATGTTACATCAGGCTCTCTGCCTTAGCCTATCCACCTCAGGCCATACCTATAATTCCCAGCAGTGTTCACACCCATAATTTCATTAGTACTAAAACACATAATCTCAATGACACATGAGTCAAGTCTGAAACTCTAGAAGTCCCGGCCCCATGACTGCATGAGGCTTTGAGGGGACAACTAGACATAAACCATAATAGTCTTGTCATTTTCTTCGTTCAGTTTCATGTATTGTCCTGTTTTCTGTGTTGATACATACAGATTTTATGTACGGTAGATGGCTTTATCCATAGTATTGAGGCTTCTTTAAGAATGGATGCTCCACAGGGATATCTCCTAGATGTAAGTGGTTCTTGGTCTTTGTGTCTATCTCAAGATCTGACCTTCTCAATATGTTGAGGATGAGAAGCTGGCCACTTGGCTCAGCATCCAGTGCTTTGGCACTAGATTGTGGTGATGGTAATGACCTCACACAATCGCAGTGTTGCCACATAAGAGAATACACTGATAAAAAACAGGCACGATGTCCTAGGTAAAGCAGTACAGTTAACAATGATTCTGAGGACTGTGTAGCTACTGACAAACTGTGAGAACTATTGGCTTCACGCTTTTAACCTCGAGGGAAAACTTACAACTGTGCACTGGAATCCAGCATATACTAAGAAGCTGTATACAATGTTTTCCCCTTTTGCGCAGTGACTTCATCCTGTTGCAAGGGGCAGAGGGGATTAGGAGGGATGGAAAGGAGGAAGGATGGAGGGAAGAATTAGGCCAAATGTAGTAGTATAGTCATCAAAGAAAGAAGAAAGAAAAAAATAAGCAGGAGAGAAAAGAGACTAAAATTGGAAAACAAAAGTAACCCTACAAAATAAAATAAGACCATACTAAATTAAATTTAAAAAGTCCTCAACTGAATAAGGAAAACCAATCAAACAAACATAACAAAGTAAATGGAGGAAAATTCCTCTGGTTTTTTTAGTTCTGTGGGAATCAGAGATATGATGTATACCCCAGCCAATTCTGCAGTGGTATTTGTGCTGGGTAGAGAGCTGATCTTCACCTCTTGTTGTGGAATTTGAGGTGCACGTTCTGTTGCTGAGGGTCTCCCGAGTGCTTTGATACATGAATAATAAAGAAAATGAAAACGTGGTGGCCCCATTTTACTTTGCCTGTCTGCATGCCAACACAACGCTGGTTCAGATGACTTGCCAACTGCTGGTGTGTGTGTCCACACCTGGTCTTGGGGGTTCTCACCTGTAGTGGTCTGTCTGCAAGCACCTTGCCTGTGCTTCTGCTACAGGTGCCTTTCTGGGTAATTGGATATCTCAGAGACTCCTGTTTTTATTTTTCTTGGCTATTCTTTGAGCACTGTCTGTATTATGAGATAAAAGTATCTATAGGAAAATATTCATAGTGAGGCTTGACTTCAGAGAGAACAGTTATATACATGAAAATCTTAGAATATATGTGTTTGAGAGGATTTTCATCTATTTCTATTTAAAGTTCAAAATTATTACTTTCCACTTATGTTATTTAAAATAGAACATTCAAAATAAAGTGAGAAAATGGTGTCTTTCAGAGAAAAATTATTTATAATTTTATTTGAAGATTTATCCAAATTTATACATTGCTAAGATTCATCCCAGTTATGGAATTGAAGGAAACCTTTTAGGTTGTTATTGTGCTTATGTCTTTTCATCTATGTGTTTAGTAAGTGAATCATTTTCTGTTTATTTTTGTTGTTGTTGTTTGTTTGTTTGCTTGTTTGTTTTTTAAATTTATTTTTGTTATGCATGTTACGGCTAGCTCAGCCTGCTCTGAGGTTGGGGCTGGAACAGCATGTGGTTCCGGGGATTGAACCGCGGTCCTGGCCATTGCCCAAGCTTGCCTAAGCAGGCACTTTAGATCCCTGAACTATCTCGCCAGCTCCATCTGTATGGTTTTTGAGACAGGGTTTATTATC
>PVJA010020515.1:27889-36966 GCA_004027025.1 Myocastor coypus | reverse complement strand
CAAGCCGTGTAGTGAGATCCTGTACCAAATACATAAGACAAAAAAGAAACATTTCTATTCCACTGTTCTCTTTTGATATGTGAGCTTAACATCTCCCAGAGAGATTAGCTTACATTTACCAAACTGAACGTTATCTCATAATCCGGACAGCTAACGAGCCCCTTCGCCCTGCTGCCAGAGCATCCTACTCCAATAGCACGGCAGTGTCTTATTTCCCCCCTTGTCCAGAACATTGATTAGCAATCAGGGTAAGACAAGGTGTGCAGGCCTCAGCTTCTCTCTCTGATGGGCTGCCTGGCATGACTCGTCCATTATTCACACTTCAGACAGTTTTCAAATGTGTCAAACGTTTTTCAGGTCTCTTTGAATTCATTTAGTAAGGTCCACCTCTTGCGCATTCTATGCTAGACCTTAGCGGAGGCAGAGCTTTAAGGCCGTGTTACCCTGGCTGTGTTCCTTGCTCAGTACACAGCTACTGACGGAGCAGTGACGTGAGTTCACACATGGTGATTCACCCAGCACTCAGGATGCAGACGCTGTTTTCAGGAGTGATTTCTAAAAATTAATATGCACAAAGCTCTCTAGGAAAATGTAATAAATCCTTAAGAAAACAATAGCTCTGTTCTAAAATCTGCTCACTGGAAAGTAAGGCCTCCTCTACTACAGTTTCGAGAGGAATGAAGAACACTGGCCAGAGTCTCATCAAACTTATTTGTTCCCCTGATCAGCTCAGAGCATTGGGCAGAGACACACCAGCTTTCCCTAGCCTTCACTTTAATGTGTAAAAGGATGCAGGGGGCTGCTCTGGGAGAGTTTTATTAGTTATTGCTCTCGCTCCAGAGTTGATTTCAAACCAAAATGAGTGTTTAACTGCAGCACATCTGAGCAGAAGAGCTCTGAGGTTTTAAAAATGCAATAGACATGAAATAATAGTAATGCTTCAGCCAATGGACAAGACCTCTCTGGTCCCTCTGAGCTGTGTCTCAGAACCCTAGGTTTTGTGTTCCAGATTTAGGCATCACAGGTTTCCTGCCGCTCTGGGCATCCTTCTAGAGTAAAATGCTACAAGCTGGAGCTTCCTCACATTTAAGCCTGGACATTATGAAGAGAACAACCCTGCCAACTTGGTGTTCTAAGCTGATGTAGCCACACCACTCCTGTGAGCTAGGGACTGCACTGACTTTCTGAGCTCTCAGAGCCTCATCCTCAACTCCCCACCTTTGATGGGGGGGCTGTCTGAATGAGAGCCTTTGGGGTTGTATGCAACCTCCATTGGTGGGTCGTCTGTTACTCAGGACAATTACGTTGTTTCTTATTTCGCATTGCCTTTCATTAGTTTGTTTTCTATTTGGTTTTTAATTAGATGCTAGTTCTTTAGATTATTAAAAAAAAAAAAAAACCTTTTTTCTGGGTAATAAATCCCATAGTGGTTCCAGCATCACCTCATATTTATTTGGTTTAATTTTTCTTTGACACAGGCTCCTGCTATTCAATTTGGACTTGTAGCGATCCTCCTGTCTCAGCCTCCCCAGTGCTGGGATTACAGGCATGCACCACCATGCCCAGTTTTAGGACTGGCATGATGTGCTCAGGATTCCAGGGCCAGCACAGAATGAGTATCAGGAATCAAACTCAGGTTCTTGTGTTTGCCCAGCAGGTGCTTAGACCAGCCAGCTATCTCCCCAGCTTCACCCTATATTTAAAGGCATTCAGACAAGCTAAGTTCTCTCAACTCACTTTATTCTTACTTGATCCTTGCGTTTATTCCCAGGGTTGTCATCTTTTCTTGATTTATCTATACAACCTTGCTCTCTCCCTTTGGAAAGTTTTTCTCTTTATTACTATAAAATTTCAACATTCAGACATAAATGCTGCAGTTGAAATCACAGGCCTTAGAGGCAGATCCAGTTGTGAATTTCCATGGCACTCCTTACCACATTTGACCAGCTGAGACCTATAATCCTCAGACATTTCATTGGGTAGAGGTAGTTTTGTAAGCTATGGTCTTAAGGGCTGGGGAGATAGCTCAGTAGAATAAGCGCTTGCCTCGCAAACACAAGGTCCTGAGTTCAATGCCTGGTCACACACACGCACACGCACACACACACACACACACACAAATCTCAGCCTATAAGTTATGGTGTGAATCTGAGATGTTTGAAAACACTTTGAAATTGGCTCAATATAAAGTGAGCACACTTTTTATAATTAAGCACTTAGTAGAAAAATATGTGCTGGTTGTTGTCTCATGAAAATAGAATATCATATGGATTGAAGACAGCACCTTGGGGCACCCTCTCCAGCTTCACCTCTGAGGGTTGCTTTAAGGGAAAAGGAAAAAGGAATTTCAGAGTTAAGGTGCTGCTGTGGGAGTGTGTTTAAAGGGCTGAGATGTACAACCTGCAACCCACCAGGCAAACAAAGGGAATAAGAGCTGTACAAGGAGGGTGCTGTGCAAGGTTCTGCCTTGGTTTAGCCAGAGCTTGCTGTTGGATAAAAATGGAAAATTCAGATTAGTCAGTAGTAATTAACCTACTGTGTGCCTGGCCCATGAATAAGCCTATTTGTGGGCTAGGCACACAGTAAGATGTCAGCCTTGCCCTCAGGGAGGCAAAGGCTGGCATGGCACGGTGCCCACACACAGGTTGTTATATATCACCTGTGACATCAGCAAATCCTATAGTTTCCGTGCTAGAAACTTCTCTTTCCCAACCTGGCGACCCCTGCTGCCAACCTCTCTTCCCTGGATGGCAGCGAGGGCCCCTTATGGATCTTCTTGATTTCTTCCTTGTCCACTTAGTTCCCAGCTTTTCTCAGCACAGCAGCCAGAGGGGAATCCCCCGTTTCAGGCCCTCCAGTGACCCCCACCTCACCCAGACTGAGCTGCAAGTTCCCACAAGGGCCGAAAAGTCCAGCACAGCCTGGATATTGGCTGCCTCGCTCTTGCTCACTCCACTCCAGCTACCCTGGTTCTCCCTGCTCCAAATGTCATGACTGCATCCACCCTCTGGCCTGTCTCTACCTTAGTCCTTCCTCACCCCTTACCTTGTTGGGTGCCTTGTTGGAAGTTACACCTCTTCCCCTGGCCCCACCACAGCTGCCTAGCTACACAAGCATCCCCAGCAGGCTCTACAACTCCATTTTTTTCCACAACACACACTACCTTCTATCTGGCAACATAATTTATTATTCAGTACATGTATTGTTTGCTGTCAGTCTCTCCTTTGCCAGTTTTGCTCCCTGTTGAATCCCTGGTGACCTGAATAGTGCCTGAGGCATAGTAAGCATTTAATGAATATTTCGGGGAAGGAATTAAATGAATGACCATGGCATCAAGTTGGTGACTGACACCATAAGGACCTGGAGAAAGAGCCCTGGGACTCACCATGGAAGAAGGTGCTGGCAGCTTCTCAGGGCAAGACAATATCTAACTGAATCTTGAAGGATGAGCAAGAACCAGATGAAAAAAGTAGGAAAAGATATAGCTGCAATACATTAAGCAATTGGAAGTACTTCTGTGTTACTAGTCGGAGGGGAGGAGAAGAATTCAAAGTCAGAGGGCTTCATGCTGCAAAAAATACTGAAAGTAAGCTAAGGATGCAAAACACAAATCTACTTGCTCTGTGTAGTGCATGCTCTATAAGTGAATGAAACTGACATGGTAACTGCCTGTGTTAATATTCTGCTAAGTTGATATTTAAATATATGCTCAGCACCCAGGCAATCCAGAGGGCTGAACCCCAAGAGCTGATGAATTAGGAAGCAAGCCGCGTGTGAGACACATGCTGGCATGTTCAAAGCTGAGTAGTTTATTCTTGCTGCATGGCACTCTGCCAAAGTCTTTGGATCAAAGCCTCTACAGCAACTGGAGGGAGGAGCTAAAAGAGCTTTCATTTACATTTATTGTTTGGAAAAGGTGTGCGCTAATTGTAACAGGCACTGTTATACACATACCTTCAATCAAGGCATCAGTTTATCCACAGTCAGGTGGCAGGTGCTTTGCAAACCCAGCCGAAAAAGGAGTGTGTTTCCAGAAGTTCCTAAGACACGGAGCACTAAGCACGGGGCTGTTTCACTTGAGAGAAAGAACTTCACTGGGTTCAATGGAGACCACTCTGAAGTGGTTTTGAGCAGGATTTAAAAGTAATCAATTGTCTTCCCTTGTTTCCTTGTGAGCCTGTCCAAGCCCCAGGCCCCTCGTCTGGAGATGGGGAGTGGACTTCTGGCAAGTGACTCTCTAGGAATCATTGGTCCCTGCTGAGGCCTGTAGTGGCCTGTGAAGCCAGGATGACTTAAAGGACAAGATAAGATCACAGCTGAGGATGCCTGGCTCCAACCCCAGTTAACTGAAGGGAGCCCCAGAGCTGCAAGCTCCTCACTTGTACAACGAATGTCAACGTGGAGAGACTCTACACCTGGGAAGCCTCTGCACTGCCTCCTGACATTTGGCTCAAAGTTTTCTTCAGTGTTTCCTTCCTTCGTTTGAAAGCCACATGAATACAGACTGCCCAAAGAAGTTGTTCCTCTCAGCCACCAGAGAATCTCAAATTCTGTTATAGAGGGTTTTTTTACCTTCTGGGAAGCCTAAAATCATACCACTTATCTCTTTTATTTAAGCCTTCTCTTTCCATTTGTTTGGGAGGTTGCAGGCTTGACCAGTTTTTGATGAAGATTGGTTAATATAATCAAATTATTTGCTGAATAAATAATAAATTCTCAATGGACAATGTCATGATGAGACTTGAAAAGTAGGGGAAGGAAACACGTGATGTCTGAGTTATGACATGTGCTTAACTTGTGGATTTTTAATGTGGCTCCAGATGATTTCTGTGAGGCAAAAAATCACTTCATAGTGTCCCCCTGGAACTTGGTGGGCTAATGTTGTTTCCTTAGGAAGGGTGAGCCAAGCACTCACTTTTCTCTCTCCAGCCTCATTCTTCTTCTCCCACCTTTGCCTTTCCCACATCCTTTCTTACTCTTCCTTACTCTCCTTCCTACCCTTTGCTAGTACAACAATAACAACAAAAGGACTGGAGCATATTTATGTCTCCAAAGTGTGCCACCTTCACTAGGACTAAGAAATTAGGACATAAAATAAATATTTATAAAGCTGTAAAAGTACTAAATATGCTCAACTAGAAAAAGAGCTGCACCATTGTTCCAACCTTAGAGCCATGCTGTCATTTTTCCTGCTTATGTTATTCATTCTATTGCAGGGGTCTCGCAGCTCAGGTAGCAGCGACCCAGTAACTGTTTTGTGGCCAGGAAGCTGCTTCCTGCTCTGGGGGACTCTGCGCTTGGCCTTTGGGCTGTGTTCCTGATTACTCAGAATTTGGAGCATCATTTTGTGTGCTATGAAAGCAAAGAAATATAGGAAGAAGGCAAGTTTCTTCCTTAATGAGATCCTGTCCTGCGCTTTGATTCTCCCTTCGACATCGTCCTTTTCCCCTACCCAGACCGTCTATAAATGACCATGGCCAAGAATGCTTTCTTCCACCCCAGGGCACATCATGTGGCAGAAAGAGGGGGCAGCATTCACAAGAGTGGAGTGTGGATTTCGAGGCAGGATGGGCCTGGACTAAAAGCCAGGGCAGCTTCACATTTGGTGCAACTGGTGCCTTTGGCTTTACTCTTCACAGTGAGTTTGAATGTTGGGAATCACCAGCTCTAGGCTTCCACTAACCAACTGGGAGGCTCACACTCTTTTCTCAATCGTCTGCACCCTTGGCTCTCCACTCCAAGGCTCGGCGAGATCAGTCTGCTCCAGAACTACCATACGATAATGTAGCTATCTCACAAGTACACAGTTAAGCCTCAGTCATCAACCTACTTCCTCACTAAGAAGATTGCAGAGCCAGTGAGCTGACATGCAGAACTGGGCGTGACAAGGCACTGGGTGAAGAACCCAGGTCCATTTCCACAGGAATTGTTCACTGGTACAAGGGGAGGCAGAGCAGAGCATGAGCTGAGATTGCAAAAGCAGGGAGCCTAATGCTGAAACAGTCTCAGCATCTTTTGGGACAAGGGTGCCAGGGCAGGACTGCGAAATACAGTGAGGACACAAGTATTACCCAACCTCAGTACACAACTGCTTAGAAACTCTTCCAAAGACTGGGGACATAGCTCAGTGGCAGGAGCACCTGCCTGGCAAGCACAAGGTCCTGAGTTTGATTCCTGGTACAAACTCTTCAAGTTTGGTACTTGACACATCTTGATGTTGCTCATCTTTTACTTGGTGCTGTAACTTGTCAGTGCCCTGACAGGGTACACCCTTTACAACCCAAACAATTTGAATGTCAACCACCCAGAACCCAGTAAGGACAAGTACACCAAGATACCACCATACCACAGGGAGAGGGACTGTGTGCAATGATTCGTTCCAGAGACGTGCAGTTTGGAGCTCTACCTGTGCCAAGTCACTTGGCCTTGCTGTCACAAGATGCCCGTAGGTCCCACATTACAGACGAGTAAACAAAGCTTAGAAGCATGACAGTGTTCCTAAGTGATAGCTAGTAAGTGGCAGGGGAAGCACACACCCTCTCTCCACTACTCCAGGTCAGCGCAATCAGTGCCTAGGATCACCTGCTGTGGCAGGAGCTGCGTCCCTGTGTGGTCCTGATGGTCTAGGTCCCCACTTGCTTATTTACTGTGTGACTGGTTAACATTGAAGTCACTGGCCAGGCACTTAGGAACACAAAATCGCCTTGAGTTCCCCGGTTTCCCCAGAATCAAGTGGGCAGCTTTCCACAGATGCCTGCTCTCTGTCTTGGAGACTGATAGAGGCTAACCCAGCTCCTGTTTACCCATCGCTCCCCAGCAACGAGGCTCTCCTCACGCATGCATTCAGGCTGCACACACTTTCTCAGGACTGGGGGAGGCAGCCGAGGGTGCCCTCCTGGAAACTGCATGCCCTGACTCACCATGGTGTCAGTGTACGCTTCCAGTTTTGACTCAGAAATGGCCTTTTTATGGTGGAGGAAGAGGTCTCGGAGGAAGTTCTGCGACATCAAGAGGAAAGTGACATTTATTCAGCAAGCAAATAAGCTGCAAAGGCCTCAAGAGGCCTGTTTGTCTGCTTCAAGGAGGAAATAAAGCCTTTAACAAGCAATCAATTCAAGAGCACAGAGCTGGCCCTGTTTAAAGGGACCACATGAGGCCAAAAAATAGCTCCTGGTATGAAAAAAAAAAATCTTAAATGTTCAATTATGCCTCTGTCCAAGAGACAGCAATGTAACCCAAATTTTCTAAATCTTCCAAACATGAGTCCATTTATTAAAGTAACAAATACAAATCTATATTTCTTGGGCCACTGAAATCAAACTCATGCTGTATATTAGCCAAATTCCCTGTGATAAGCAGACAGTCCCTGTGACACTTACTCGAAGCTCAGCCGCCGCTATAAAGCCACTGCTGTCTGCATCGTATCTGCGCCAAATCTGAAATACACAAAGATCATCATTCAATGCATGCCTCAATACTCGGGGCTGACCCAGGCCTGTGTTTTCTGCAATTAGGTGTCTAAAAAGAGTTCTTCATTGAATGCAAATGTCCAAGACATTTTAATAGGGAATTTGGAGGATTTCTCCGATGACAGCAATTGTTTCAACAGAACTCAGCAAAAGTGGGCCCCCACTTTTACTTGAAGAACTCATGAAGACCAGCAGGCTCACATTGCCAGGCTTCTGGGGGAAAGCTCGAAAAAGCAGGATGAGAAGGAGAGGACCTCAACCTGGATGACACTGCAAACTAAGGAACCTTCTCTGCATTAAACGGTTAAAGATGCAGGACAGTGAAAAGCAACACTTTAAACATCTAGTTGAGCAGGCAAGGAAGTCAAAGGCCTTCTACAAAACTCACAGGATAGAGAAAGCATAAACCCAGGGAAACATGCATTGGAAACAAAGCCCACCCCAGGTGTATGCGCTGGCCCCAGGGCACACAGCCTGTAGCGTCATCAGAAAAATCACACTTGTGGTAGACTGGAGACAAATCCTGGGTGCCGTATGAGGGGAAACCAGACTGAGCCCCCTCTTTACAGCTGGAGCTCCACATTGCAACTACTGTCTGTCTGTCTGTCTGTCTGTCTGTCTGTCTGTCTGTCTCTCTCTCTCTCTCTCTCTCTCTCTCTCTCTCTCCCTCTTTGTCTCTCTTGTCTTTTTTGGTGGGGGGAGGGCACCAGGGATTGAATTCAGGCCCTTGGCCCTTGTGCTTGCCAGGCAAGTGCCTATTCTACTAAGCTATCTCCCCAACCCCACATTGCAATCTCTTAATAAAAGAGTGAACTAAACAATAATGATAATAATCTGCTGAGAAGTCCCCTAAGCAATCTTGCCAGTGTGCCTTGGCTCCAGGGAGGATGGGACAAACTGTCTTTGATAAGCTGTCCTCCTCTGTGGTTTAAGCCCATCACTTTTCTAGCTGAAAATACAATTGCCCTCCGAACAAAAGACAAAACATTGAAAAGCCTGTGAGGAAAACCATGAGCTGCTTTCTTTACAAACGCTGTTACTACAATCACATTTGATTATTGCATAGACAAGACTCACTTCACTTAGTCAGTTTCTTAATGCCTACACAAAATGAAAAGTAGTACAGTAATTTTATTTTTTAGTAGACAAGATTCTCTTTAGAGGGCTAGCCTGATGGCTCAGCAGACTATAAAGTGCCTGCTTAAGTAGAATGCAACCTCCAGGGTTTGATCCCTGGCATGCCGTGCCAGCCCCGCCCATGGGGCGCGCTGAGATGGTGATGGAGCGTGGTGGTACATGGCTGTAATCCCAGCACTTTGGAGGAGAATCACCATGAGTCTGATCTATGTAGATCAAAGTACAGTTTTACTGTACTTGGGACTATGAAGGGCCCAAGATTTTTATGTGAATGTTCAGCAGACCTATCATTAAAGAGTGATGGCAAGGTAAAGAGATTTCCCAATAATAAGAATAGTTTGTTATAAACTGACTCTTAGGGAGAATAAGAAGCACAAAGTTACAAAAAGGAAGAGCCGGAAAGCATATCCCTAAATATGTGGGCAAACTGGAATAAATATGTGGCGGCCTGAAACATATGAGATTAAACAA
>PVJA010020515.1:20389-25389 GCA_004027025.1 Myocastor coypus | reverse complement strand
GAAGGAGGAAACCAGAGGGACCACGGGTATTGCCTCTGGCTTCTACGCCAGCACAGTGGTTACAAGCAGATCGCCACATTCATAGATGACGCTCTAATTGCACTGTGCCTTCACAGCTAGAGTGAGTTCCACAGAGAGGTTGGGTTTCTGGAAAAATTCTCAAATGGCAAAGCTCACTGCAGCTCTGTAGGGATCCTAGCGTTAGCGAGGATGTGTGCTGTGCCTGTTGCTCCTGCCATCCCTCTTTGCTCCCCATCCTGCTCTTAGCATGCCTGGCCAAGCCTGCTAGAAGGTCTGCCAGCTCAGGGGCAGCCCAGCTCAGCCCTGAAACCTTCTCTGCTGTTTTCTGTGTGCAGCTCCCCCTTGGGACTGAGTGGGAGGGCAGCGGCTGCTATGCCACACTCACCTGCATGAACTCCACACTGCTGTCCAAAGGGGCTTCCAGGCGAAAGAGGAGAAGAAAGTTTTCATCTTCAGACAAGAACATACTGGCCAACTAGAGGACCAAAGAACAGCAGTCAGGGACAGAGGGACACTGGCCGGTATCACTTTAACGAGTGTCTCTTTGGTAATAGGCTGTGATGCATGCTACGTGGCAGGGCACTCACATGTCACAGGATGCCCCCCCCCGACTGCTCTGCACCAACAGTTGCCATTTGTTGACTCATTGGTTTTTTCCAAAGGTATCATGCTCCTACTAGGTGTGAGCTACTCCCACGCGTTCTCACACAGCTCATGTTCCCTGTATCTCTTGGTGGCTTTAGGAGTGCACTCGGAGTGATTGATTTATATCATCTAGGTTCATGTAACTGTGCTGTATGATATTCACACAACTGCACCCTTCTCAGAAGATGTATTCACTGTGAAGCAATATATAACCATGGTGGAAATTCTTTCTAAACAGTAACCTAGTTTGTAATTTGAGGAGGAAAGACTAGGTAAGAAGCAGACCATCATAGGCATTTTAAGTTAAAAACATTGGCTTTCTTTAGTACTCAAGAAAAGAGGATTGAGCTGGAGAAAGCTGTTTGTATTTTGTTTTTAATCATCTTCTAGGAGAGCTCTTTGCAACTTCCAGTGAGAGCTGTTGCAGAAGTTCAGACTCATTCAGTGTCTTGCAAAAAAATTTTTTTTTTTAACATCAAGGATTCATTTGAACAAAGTACTGAAGAGAGATAAATGTTGACTCAAGTACCTGAAAGGGCTCCATCACTGCAAGTCCCCAATCATAAAATAGGTACAAATATTGATTGACCTAAATAAAATAATGACAGAACGCCCAATCTCTGTTACTAAGCAACTAAGCAGATGAAAAGGGAGAAGTGATTACTTTCAAAATGCTCTCCAGGCCATATAAGAAAGTTTTGATTTCCCAATCAAATGTTAAGACTCCCACCGTTTTCAAGGAAAATTACAACTTAAGAAGCCAAGACAAACACAATCATGAACAGTACCTCTTTCATCCCTATGTGACCTTCTTTGGGGACACCATAGGTAGTCAGAAACTGTCGTTTCATCTTGAGCACATTTTCCTCCATAACTGATGCCTGAAATGAGCCACAAAGAACCACATGAAAGTCAACAGGATCCCCAAATTATAATTATGATAGCAAATATTCAAAATGCACAACCCTGTTATTATGTTTTCCTAATCTGGAAACCCAGTTCCTTGACCGTTTAAAGTGACCCTGATCTTTTGAAGAAGACAAAGAACTCAAGGACATTTCTTGAGTAACCAACAAGCTATCAAAATCGTGCCAAGGTAAAATTTGTAGTTAGTGAGTTACTAGAACATAGATGAAACATCTTAGATGCTAGTGCTGAAAGAATTAATTTGGATATTATGATCTATTCAATTGCAAGAGAAGTCTGTATTGAAACTAATACACAGATGTTTCCATTTTTAACTTAAAAAAATCTTTAGGTATTATAAGCCAGTCATTTAATTTTTTCCTTATACTCTTAGGAAAAAATAACTACAAGGGTAAAATAATGGGGAGAAAAAGTAAAGAAACGAAATAGCTGGTGAGTTACCAGAGATCATATTTCCCTTCCATGTCTGGCATTTTCTAAACATTTAGCTGCCCTCTTCAGTGGTTTGGGGCCATTGCACAAAATGAGGCAGGTGCCCCCATTAAAAAAAAAAAAAAAAAAAGCAGTTCTACTGCCAGAGATGAGAGGTGTAGAATTGTCCCCCTACCTCCCATCCCCCACCCCCACTCAAGGTTTCATACTTCCTGGAATTCTTGTGAAATGAATTCTCTCTGCAGCTATCACCTATTCCTGCCCTAGCCCATCAGCTGTGAGTCACAGGGCTGAGAAGAGGTGATGCGCTTGGCTGGCCACCCTCCCTGCTGTGGGGTACTGTGTGCCTAGCTCACATCTGGGGCCACCCAATTTCCCCTTTCTCATTCATAGTTCTCAGGGCTAACAGTGGGATGTGCTGAAACTGAATCTTGCTGAGAGTGAAAAAGAATTGTCTGGGACAACCGAAGCATGGATCCAGTACCTCCTACAGCAGGATGCCCCAGGTACGCTGGTCCACCACAGTATGCTGTGCCTAAGCATAAGGTCTGAGCAAACACTTTTTATATCCAGTGCTGAACATGACCCCCGTCCCAATCAGCAAAACAGACTCCACCATTGCCCTCTGGTTCAAGCCATGCCAGACACCCTTATCCTGCTTTCTTTTCCCCTGGGTCCAGTCTCTGATGGGCTTCTGCAAAAAAAGTGAGAGGCTGGAGAGAGGAACAAATGGCAGAGAATAACAGACACCTGTGTCTAGCTAACGAGGGCAAAGGAATAAACTTTTGTGGACAGCTTGTCATGTAGGCTCCTTGACAAATGTCATCTTCACAGTGGCCAAGGGAGATTAGAAAAAAATCTCCATGCCCTTCAGCCTTCGGCTTCCATGCTGTCCTTCTCATCTTTCCTCTTTAGAGAGGTTTTTGCTTTGATTTGTCATTGTGGTCCACCTCTTCATCCTTGTTGATACTATGTATTCCAGTTCCTTACACTGAAATTCTCTTTTACTGCTTTCCTACCACTGGCTGAGAAAATATCTCAAGGTTTTGTTGTTATTTTGCTTTGCTTTGCCCTCTGGTCCTTAGGCACTCATCTTCTCACTTGACCATTTTCAAACAATAAATGTTGCCCAGGACTGGGTAATCTAAAGAGTCACCTAAATGCTCTTCTTTGTAGGACTTGCGATGTGACAGGAGGAGCGCTCCAGCCATAGCATTTGTGTGTGCTGCTGCACTCTAACTCAAACAGCCTGCTTTTTTCTGATCATTCTGGGATTCAGAAGGAAGAGCGGGGAGAGAATAATCAGGTACTAGGTGCCCTTCTCTAAGGATCTGAGGCACTGCCCTTTCACTTTAAGGGTGTAGAAAGAGACCAAGGGGATGATGGCCACTGCTGGATATTGGCAGAGTGAGACTGAAACCAGCTCTTCCCCTTGGACCTTGCTATGGAGCAGAGCACATGAGCAGTGTCCAACATTTATGGGTTACAAATGAGCATTAGCTGAAAGTCCAAGGAAAACTTGAGGACTTATTTTCAGGATAGGCTCTTATCTATTGTTTATATATCATGAGACTATGAAATGTGAAAGCCAGTTCCTAGAAGGCCAGGATAACCTGGGCCAGGAGAAGCCACTCAATGTCAAGGTAGGCCCAGGGCATTATTGTAAGATTATAGTCCCAGACATTGGAATCTGGTCCTGTTAGTGGGAGGCTGGTGCATGAGAAATGCTGGATGGTGAGCTATAGTGCTGAGGTGGAAAAAATGCTCGGAAATGAGATGATTTAAGTGATCAAGTTCTCCTAATATCACCTTAATTTTCTATACTTCCAGGACTGATGAGATACCAGCAATGCAGGGTGTCATCAAGTTTTGTGTCAGTCAGCATTTGCCCATCCTTGGCTAATCATCCACAAACCTCCATCAGCAAGGATGAAAATGCATTTATGTCTCTTCTTTGTTCTGGTAGGGATTAGATTAAATATGAAAATGGAGGAAGTATGTGCTACAGAGAAAGAGAGAGAGAGAGAGAGTGAGTGAGAGAGAGAGAGAGAGATATCATTGTCTGCAACTGGATGCTAGATAGTGTGGAACAAATTTTGTTTTGGATAAATTGCAATGAAGGTAATTTTTTGCAATCCATTAAAAGTTTTATTAATAAGCATATATATATGTGTATATATAGTATTGTTTTGTTTTATTTTTGATTTTAAAATATATATAACTATTCTAAACTTTTCAAAAAGGCAAACCCAAACCACTAACATTTGTAAATGCTGTATTAATCAAAAGGATTTGTGTATTCTAACCACACCAAAGCCATCTGCTAGATTGATGGCTTTGGTTTTATATTTAGAATGATTAAATGATTAAAATAAGAGGACTTGGACAGATTGACTCTGTAACTACATCAGCCAAATGAACTCACTGATGATTCTAAACAGGGATAAAATAGTCAATCGCCTCGTGAAAGACTGAATACCTTCCTAACTGAGCACATAGCAAAGAAAAATTGTGAAAAAAGACACTAGCAACTTGGAACCAAAATATCAGGTGAAGAAATGAGAAATGGATTATTTGCCTCATTCCAGGGCCCAGTGAGGGTCCTGGGCCCCCAAGATAATCGCCTACTGTCTGCTGTCTCCCAGTAGGCAGTTTTTTTTACTTGTGAGGAACCAAAGCAGGAGTGTGACTGAAGCCATTCTCCTAGGGAATTTGAAAATTTACTTTAAAAAACTCTTGATTTCATTGACAAATGCATTTAATGTTAAAAGCTTTTCAGTGTTTAAGATCATAAGCTTCAACTATCTTGGATGTGGTGAGTTATTAGTTGGTCTAAGGAGGCAAAAGGAGTCCAGAATTAAAAAACAGAAGAACAAGGAGGAGGAGGAGGAGGAGGAGGAGGAGGAGGAGGAGGAGGAGGAGGAGGAGAAGAAAGAAAGGAAGAAGAAGAAGAAGAAGAAGAAGAGGAAGAGGAA
>PVJA010020515.1:0-20289 GCA_004027025.1 Myocastor coypus | reverse complement strand
TAGGCACCACCTCAGAAAGTTTTCATTTGTGCAGACTCTGTGACATTTACAGCCAAAGCATGATTATTCTGGCATTGTGTTCAGGAAAATGGAGACCAATGCAGGGAGTTTAATGGCAGGTTGCTGTCATCTAGGACACAAATGTCTGCTTACTATTCCATGTAGACTTTTCATAGCCCCACTCCACGAGGCTTCTCCGAAGCTGGCCCTCAGACCAAAAGCTACATTATACTTTTTCTTGCATGGTGGACAGGGATTCTGAGATTCTGATGCACCAGGCTTCTTCACGGGACCTGCACTGAACACTTGTAGGCCAGCCTATCAAGTCTTCTCTCCATGGAGTACACGTTTGCATGCTGCAGTGGCTAGGATGAAGGAAAGCCTAGAGCCTCAGAAAGTCACGCTTTCTGAGGTCTGTGAGGAACCCCAAGGAAGTCAGCTCATGATTCTGAGAAGATCAGGGATGGAATGGGGAAGACCCACCTTAATGCAAGTACCCACCATCCACTTGACTGGGAACAGCAAGAACAATTACAAAACCCAAACTGGTCACCAACTCCTTAAAAGCTCAGAGATGCTCATCTCCTGCCTTGGATATTCAAAGTCCAGGCCATCTTGCCCTTGGACTCCAGGACTTAGGTCAGCAGCTCCCATCCTGTGTTCCACTAGTCAGAGGTCCCCATACCTCACAGGAAAGGTACAGTGGAGATCCCTCAGAGGGCTGGGATTTCCCTTCAAGTCCCTGCTTCATCTTTGAGAACAAAGGCTCTGCCCAGAAAGCAATTACTTTTTCTACAATATAGTATCCGTTGAATGAATAAACTGTTCTATTTTTTTAAACATATTTGGTACACTACCCAACTTGGAGTTGTAGTGATCCTCCTGTTTTCAGCCTCCCCAGCACTGGGATTACAGGCATGCACTACCACACCTGCTCTCGGTCGTCAACTCAGCATGCCTGTGTATGGGCTGGTTTGGCCTGTGGTTCCAGGAATAAACCCCAATCCCTGTACTTGCTTAAGCAGGCACTTAGTCTGCTGAGATATCTCACTGGCCCAATAAACTATTCTTTACGGTGGGCTCAATATATCCAAAGAACGTTAATTAACACAGGCCATTATGATATAAAAGTAGATTTCAAAGCAAATGCTTGTGAAGGCAAAGAAGCAGTGACCAAGCTCTGTTTTATGTGCCACTTTTAGTCTGAGGCCACAGAAATTTAGCTTCTGTCCTCTCAGATCACTAATCTCAGAGCCTATGACTGTCTCTTGGACTTGTCCCCAAAGAGCGTAGGGTTCCCTTCACTGCAATTCTCTATCAGAGACTCAAGACTACAATTCTCTAACAGGGCAGCAAGTCTCCAGAGCATGGGAGCAGACCTGAGTATTGGCAGACTGGGACTGAAATCAGCGCTTTCCAGCACACACCTCGCTATTGAGGTAGCAGTTGCACAAGGGCGGTGTACACACAGAGTCTGACATCACCATGTACTGGCTAGAGAAAGCCCAGTCTAGAGGCCAGTGCTCAGCATTTGGGAAGAAATGGTGGGAGTGGGGGCAGAGCAGAATGGCAGCGGATGTTTCCACTAAGCCAGTCTCCTTGGAGTCTGTGAGGAGAGGTGATTACTGCAGGTTGATTGCTCTCTAGGATTGATGAGCGGACAGCTTCCTGTTAGAACCCTCTGCTGGTTATCCAGGTCCTGCTTCTGAGATCTTTGTGATGCATTAATCAATGGGAGAACATGGAGCTATCCAGCCCTCTGAAGAAGTTCATGCCTCTCCTTCCAGAGGAAGTGTCTGCCTGACCCTGCAGGCTCCCCTGCTGCTGGCTTCTGTGTCCACTGGGTACCACTGACCCAAGTCAGACATTGTAGCAGATAGTGACTATCTTTCCTTAGTGATAAGGAGAGTTCCTTAGGAACTCGCTTGGTGCCAGCTCACAGCTGACCAGCCCAAAAGCCTAAAATCAAAGCCCTTTGAGTGTCTTAATCTATTTGTGAAGGTGGCACAGAGTGACCCAGCAGACTCGTAAAGTCATCTACTGTGTCTACACATTCAGGCAGATGGTGGCACGCAGTGCCATTTCTGGTTAATGGTTTGATTAATCTATCAGCGCTCTTTTCCTAGCCTCATGCTGAGGAGGGGTTCCTGGGTTTGCTGCCACCATTCAGTGAGGCTGGCCTGATCATAACAGGACCCCTCTGCATAGGCCATCACTGTCTCTGCAGGTACCAAGGGTGGTGGAAGAAGTTGCAAATCAGCCCTTAAAGTGTAAGATTTTTTTCCAGGCCCTAGATGTAGTGAAATTCCTAGGGTCTGCATTTGAACCAACACAGATCATTCCCAGACATACCAAAGTTTGATTTGCACTGGTCTAAGGACTCTGAGGCCTCTTGTCCCACTTTCTAGCCTCAGAGATTTCTGTGCTGAACACTGGTGATTCATTTGAAAACTGTTTTCTCCAAGGAGTCTGCTTGCCTATGTGTGACAGTGGTCCTATAGGGCCAGATCTGAGGGGTCATCAGTGATGAGAATAGTCACACTACTCTTCAAGAGGTAGCACCCTCTTCTCTCTGACCAAGTCCTCAGCTGAGAGCAAACCTTTGTGCTTGGGAGCCACACCCTCCTGTGCCTGAAAATGAAGCACTCCTGGTTTCAGCAATGACTGTAAATTTTCTCCTTTTCTAGCCATCACTAAAGCAAGGAGACTTCTGAAAAGGTATAGTTCCAAGTCTCAGAACATTTAGAATTTTAGGAGTTGACCATCCTGTTTTGAAGTTCAGGAGTTGGCTATCCAAGGCTTTGACTGGTTTAATCTCCATCTTTTGACTTTTCCTCAAGCATCTATGTCCATTACCAACAAAATAGTGTGTGATTCATGGGTCTTTGGACTCCCTGAAACTCAGAACATACAGACACAAGTAGAAGGTGGGTGGGCAAAGTGGTGGTGGTGGGGTTCACTGTGGGCCCTGGTGTGTAAAATAGGGCCACAAAGAAGGTTGTGAGCTTCCCTTCCCTGAGGCATCTTCAGCTCTGCTCCTAGCTAATACCAAGGTAAGAATGGAACACAAAAAGAAGGTACGTAAAAGCCTGGCTGAAGGGAGAGTACTCACACCTCTGTCCCTCTTACCTACTGCTCCCCACAGGTTGCACAAGGCTTGGGGTGGCATCAAAGGGGAGACAGAGAAGTGGAACCAAAACAGAGACAATGACTGCAGTGGAGACTGAACGGAGAGAAGAAATGAGGAACAAAAAGATGAGACAGAGAGAGATAGGAAAGAGTAAGAAAAAAAGAAAAGACATGGAGAAAGAAGGGACAAAAGTGAGCTTTTAGAAATAGACTGGGGGAAAAAGGGTCTAATGACCAGTTTAAAAAGTACAAAATAAAATGTCTGTTATTTAAGTCTATTAAAAATAAAATCATTCAGCTAAAAGAAAAAAAAAAAAAAAAAGAAAAAGAAAAAGAAATAGACCAAAAATGGAAAAACAGAGACACAGAGCTGAAGAGACCTGTGAGAGGAGGTGGTGACCAAGGAGACAGGTCAGAGAGGAAAAAAGAGACAGTGGGGTGAAGGAAGCAAAATGCAGAGAGGAGACAGAAAAGAAGGCAAACTGGAGAGACAGTGACAGCAAACCAATGAGAGGCCTGCGTGACTGATGAGGACAGGCAGCAGCCTCTCCTCTTCTGAACAGGCTGCCCCTGGCCTCAAGGCCCTCTCTCAGTGGTGGAGCACCAGCCCATGGGGACCTCAGTGGGCTCCTCCAGAAGGTGTGCAGCACCTCAGTACTCTTCAGGTGAACATCTGAATACGAACAACCTCCCCAGCCACAGTCACTGACTGCGGCTGTACCAGAGCTGCGCCTCCCACAATCTGTACCTGAATCACTTTGTCCAGACTGAGCCCACCAGCTGAGCTGGCCAGACCTCAGCTCCTGCACCTCTGCAGATTTTCCTCTGCTTTCCTACCAGCCTCCTCAAGAGCAATCTCCATCTCTCAAGGCAGGATTTGGCATCTGGGGCAGAACATAGGGTGAATTGGCTTACAATTCTCTCTGGACTCTGAGTGTATTGATTTCTTTTAGTTTGTCATGCCTTGAGAACTCTATAATTTCTTCTAATAAAATCAATATAGAAAAAAATTAGTATTTTTTTCTGCTTACTATAAAAGGAAACTCATGAGCACTAAACACTCAGGACCCTAAAGCTTTTCACATTTACATCTTTTCCACCTTTTTGACCTTTTGACCAAAGTGTGCCACTCCATTTCTAGGTTTAAATCCATTAGCTGAGAGCTAACCAAGGAAGCATTTAGAACAGAGTTGATTGAGCCCACAGTTAAGATTTCTGAGTGGATGGCAGATGTCACAATGAAAGTCAATGACCAGCCCAGCTAAGGTTATGGTTGTATCTTTTATAAAAGCTGCGTAAATCTCTTTGTGTTGCTAGGAGAGGGCAAAAAAATTACATGCATGAGAAGGAAGAAAGGAGGTCAGGTGGGATTAGCAGGTACAAACCAACACAAGACTTGAATGTTTATTTCACTAAGAGACACAGCAATTAATCCCGAGTCTGTGAGTACTTACATCAGTGCCCAACTTCATCAGCATATGGTGAAAGAAACCAGTAAGCTCCTTCTCTCCTATGTAACCTTTTTCTAAATGCAAAAAGATAAGCATTGACAACAGTCACTCACACAGAATGACATGTGACTTTTATTTAAATTTGCTTTCAATCTCCCAATGTATAAAATCCCCATGGATACCATTTTTGCTATTTCTATAACTAAGTATCAGCACGTACTTCCAGAAGACATGGGTTTGGACAGTGAAAACAGAGTACAGAGTGAATGCTTTATGCAAGGAATTGTACTTGGGAAAAGAAAGCTATCCCATACATAGACTGTAATAACTGGAAAAACGTGAGCTTCTTGATAAAGCTCACCCAATAATTCAGAAGATTGGAAAAATGAACAGGGTGAATATCGAATCTTAGTTTGCAGTTTTAAACACTGCTCTAGATGTTTTCCTTATGTTGCTTTAATTACTAATGAAAACAAAAGAAATGCTAATTAGGTTCATTTATTTTTAAGGTTTCTTTGTTTTTTGTTTTGTTTTGTTTTTGGTGGACCAATAATAAATTCGAAAGTTGATAAAATTCCTACTCCTTTTGAGAGAGTATGTTCAGGGGTAAAACAAAGAAATAAAAAAAGGTCATGGGGCGGGGGAGATAGCTCAGTCGGTTAAGCTCCTGCCTGGCAAGCAGAAGGTCCCAAGTTTGATTCCTGGTAGGAAAAAAAAGACAGTCACTAGTGAAAATGAACAAAGAAGGCTGATTTCAAGTGACCAAGACTCAGCCCACCAAGCATATATGACATTATCATTACACAAGCCCCGCGGGTGCACACACACACACACACACACACACACACACACGCAGATACACACACACACACTCAATGGGAAGGCAGCGAGTTTGCAGGAGATTTCTGGACGCCTCACACCAGCTCTCCACAGAAAACGTCGGGTAGACTGTTCCAGGGGCGGGCATGGACGACGCAAGCAGACAACTTTCCCTGCAGGGAAAGGGGCTCGGGACCGGGTTTTGGGTCTACACCATTTGAGCGGGCACTTGCTCTACTCACCGTCCGCATCAAAGCGCTGCCAGACGTGCCAGAATCCCGCAGCATCCAGTAGTCGCCCCACACCCTGGCCACGGGCGCTGTCCATGGTCCCGACGCTCAAACTTAGCGGATGGCTCCGGTGCCGGACTCTCGGGCTCCTTCGCCTGCTCTGCTGCCCTCAGATCCGCGACCTGTGGAGAGCAGCTGCCAGGGACTGCTGGCGCCGCGGCGTCGCTGAGGTACACCCTGCCTGGACGGCGACCTCAGCGGACAGCTGGAGGACCGCCCTTCCCTCCAAGCCCCGCCCCGCCCCTGACGCGACCTGGCTCTAGCACCCAAGCTGCTGCCCCTGCCTTGCGGGACTCAGGAAGAAGGGAGCTGTTTCCCGCGTCTACGATCCGCTGAGCTGACCTTTAACTTTTTTTTTTTTTTTTTTTTTTTTTCAGGAACAGGGTTCAAACTCAGGACCTTGCACTTGCCAGGCAGGCACTGGTGCCAAGGAGCTATCTCCCCAGCCTCTGAGTTAACCTTCAACTTGTGAAACTTAGAAAAAGTAATCCCCTTACCCTGACTCACCTTTCTTTTTTCTTTTTTTAAAAAATTTTATTTATTTTTACTTTATTTTTTTTCTTGTTTCAGAACTTTTGTTTGTTTGTTTATTTATTTTTATGGCCGGCTAAGCCTGCCCTGAGGGCAGGGCTGGCGCAGCATGTGGTGCCGGGGATCAAACCGTGGTCCCTGCAGCCTCCCAAGCTTTCCTAAGCAGGCACTTTAGACCATTGAGCCATCCTGCTGAGGCCCCTTGACTCACCTTTCAAACAAGTGTCTCAAGAGCTTTCCCAGAGCAGCCCCATTTAAAGATCTGGAAGAAGTGACAGTGCCTGGCCCTGTCAGCCTGATGGTATTGTGGGGGAGGAGGGGATGTGGTCGGAGGGTTGGAGAAGGGAAGAGAGCGCAGAGGAAGAAGTGACTGTTAAACCTGGTCTGGGTCCACAGGCCTGTAATCCCAGGCACTCTGAAAGGCTGACATAGCAGGATCACAAGTTGGATCCAGCCTGGGCAATTTTGTGAGACTCCATCTCAAAGTAAAAAATTAAAAATGGCTGGGTTGCATCTTAGTAATGTAGTTCAATCTCCAGCTCAAGAAATAAGAAGGAAGGAAGGAAGGAAGGAAGGAAGGAAGGAAGGAAGGAAGGAAGGAAAGAAAGAAAGAAACAAAGAAAGAAACAAAGAAAGAAACAAAGAGCTTGCTGTGAAACAATCAGTCGTGGGCCATAACTGAGTCCTGATTATCCTGACTGTATGGAACAGACTGTGTGGAGCTGTAGTGCTCGGCCATGACCTGCAACTCTGCAGACACTGCCACTCACTGTGGTGTAAAGTGCGTCCTTAGGGTTCTGAGGGCAAGACTGGCTTAGCTGCACTGCTCCAGGAGGACCATCGGGGGCAGCACATGGGCCAGTGACAAGATCCTTAGGTACAAAGATTAGATAGCTGTGTTTAATATCAAAGGCTAAAAATCACTTGGAATAACAAAGAGATTTCTAGTAATCAAAATTGTGAGGCATTTGACTACACTATTCTTGAAAAAATAAATAAGCTGCTTTTTTGTCTGTCTTCTCAGAACCTTCAATTGCAGTCTATGGAAGCAGCTTGGGTAACTTAAGACTTGGAGCAGAAATTGATCATCTTTATGACACTGACTGAGGTGGTATTAATATTCTAACTAAACATTTTTTTCTGGATAAAGCCATGGGAAGAAGAAAAGAAAAGGTTTCTGCTGTGGCAGAATGCCCTAAGAAAAAGAAAAATATTCACAGAGCTGATAAAAAAAAAAAAAAAAAGTTTACACAAAAGATGCTTCATAAAAAAAAAAAAAAGGTAAGGAGAAGGCTCATCAACAGAAAATCCAAGCCCTACTATAAGGCATGTTACAGAAGGAAAGATGCAAATGGTTAGGATGGTAAGAAAAGCTGGCAACTTCTATGTATCTGCAGAGCTCAATTTGGTGTTTGCCACCAGAATCGGGTGTTTCAGTGCTGTGAGCCCAAAAGTCTGGAAGGGGCCACCTTAGCCAGATCTTTAGTGGTATTAACCAAGTGACATTTTTGTTGATCACCAAAGGGACTCAATGAACTTGCTGAGTATTTCAGAACTGTGTATTTCCTGGGTGTTCCCTAACCAGAAGTCCATAAATTAACTAATCTAGAAGTGTAACCATGGCAAAATCAGTAAGAATGGATCAGGACAGATTGGCCATCTCTTGGTAAATGTATCAAATGTAGAGATCTGTACTGTTTGAAAATGCTTCAGAGACAAATAGATTGGTGCTTCAGTCATGAACACTTTGTTTGCAAACACATATTTGGCAGAAGTTTGTTTTTGTTTGTGAATTCTGCATCAGTGACGTATATGACTATGGCTACCCTTCTTGCAAAAACATGGATATAGTCATAATTTCCAGAATCATTGAATAAGTTAAGCTCATGAATATGCACAAAACTGTCCCTTCCTACAGCCCTTCGAATAATCTCCACAAGTTGAAATGAAGAAGACCATTCATGTTGCGGAAGTTGGAGACACTAACAGTGGGAAAGACAACAATAGGGTCATTAGAAGGACTGACTAAGATATCCACCATGATATTTTTGTTAAGAAACAGTATCTGGCCCAATAAGTAAGTAAGTAAATAAATAAACAAATAATAAAATACATGAAAAACCCATCTCAACCAGAGTAATAAGAACATGGCACTTTTGGTCAAGTGGCACTGGATCAAGATACCAGTTCCACTATCTCCTAGCATCATCATGACCAAGCCATGAATGTTCATCTCTAAGCCTCAGATTTCTTGTCTATGAAATGAGTATTGTGGGTCTTGGTGATGCCCTGCTGAGGTTTATATCCAGATGTTTCCCCAAATCGTCCCACACTTGTATGTGAGGCATTTTCATGCTGGCTAGATCCAAGGTGTGTGATGCTGAGATTAGGAGTATGTATGTGGTACAAAATTAGTCCCCTGATTGGTTTAGCAGAGTTCTTGTACAGATCATGGGAGGGCCTATGTTAGTGCAGGTGGCAACACCAAAAAGCTGCTAGCCTGGATGAGATCAATAGGAAAGAGAAGCTTGCATCGCTGCTTGAGGCTTGCTGCCTTCTGCTTCCTGCCTGCCCCACCATGCAAAGTGTTCCTCCTCTGTGATGTCCCTTGGTCATGCCACCCTACAGTGGAGCCAGGTGACTATGGACTGAAACTGTAATGAACTTAACTAAAATAAACCTTTTCTTCTTTAACTTTGAGTGTCAGATATTTTGTCTCAATAATAAGTAGCCAAGCCAGACATCATAAAGATCACGGCCACATACTGTTATGTACAATGAATTATCATAGCTGCTATGGTGGTGCAGATGGTAGGGGATACCTGTATTCTTTTTAAGAAATGGTTCAGAGAAAGTAAGAAATGTCTAGAAAACTTATAGCCAAGAGGAACCTTAAGAAACATGATGATTATGTATAATGTTTTCTCTTGGGTATGATCCTAGAATGGAAAGGTACATTGGGTAAAACTTAAGAAAATTTGAATGTGTATAGATTTCAGATTATAATATTTCTTAAAAAGGTTTAGAAGAAATCAAAATTATGGGTGCAATGACCGGCTTTGCCTTTTGCTATCCTTGGGGGTGCTATCCTTTTGCTATCCTTGGGGGTGCCTTACTCAGAAGCCTCACTTTCTTCAGTATAAAATGGGAAATACAGTAGCACTGGTTTTTTATTGTCATAAAAGTTTAATGTTTTGTGCTTCAGTCTTAGCATTGCACACTCAACATAAGTTGTCTTCTAAGATGATGATACTCCATACATACAAATTTGGAAGATCATGAACTTTAGGACTTTGACAAAAAATAACTTAGATTAGAAGAAAAACAATGTTATCATTGTTGGGAAAGTGATATGTATAAAATTTGGAGAAGATAACTGCAAGAGAAGCAGAGCATCATACCAGTTATCACATGTGGCCTTGGGATATTATTGGATATCAACCACATCTTGCTCAGGAAAACTACTTGGTATGAGTTGGCTAAATTAATGTTTATCATATTTCCTGATAAATAATGCTGAAGAGAAAAAAAGAAAAGACAAATTTGAAAATAATCAAGATCTAGGGCTGGCGATATAGTGCAGTGGACTAAGCTCTTGCTTAGGTAAGCACAGGGGACAGGGTTGGATCCCTGGCACTGCATGTCACATTGGCCCCACCCCTGGGCACACTGAGCCAGTGATGGAGTCCAGGTGTGATAGCGCACATCTGTAATCCCAGCCCTAGGGCAGCACAAATCAGGAGGATCACTACAAGTCTGAGCTGTGTAGTGAGACCCTGCACAAAAAAAAGAAAGAAAGAAAAGAAGAGAAAAAAGAAAGTAATCAAGATCTAAAATAAGGGAATAATTAAATGATAATCTCTATGAGGATATTAGCTCAATATGCAGAAACCTCAATTTAGCAGCCTAAATACACAGAAGGCTTCTTAAAACTTAAAGTTAAGGGGGCTTGCCTGATAGCTCAGTTCTTTAAAGTGCTGCTTGGGCAAATGCAGTCAGGTGCAGGGGACCATGGTTCGATCCTCAACCTCACAAGCCATACCATACCTGCCCTTAAGGCAGCCAGAACTAGCCAAAAAGAAAAAAAACATCCTTCTCCAAAACTCAGAGTTAAGATGACAGCACAATGGGACTGGCAAATTAGCTGGTGTACTAAAGTGCCTGTTTTGGCAAGCTTGAGCAAGCTCAGAAACCACAATTGGATTCCCAGAACCACATACTGTGCCAGGCCAGCCCCCAGAGTGGGCTGAGCCAGAGAGTCTGGGTGTGGTGGCACACACCCAGAATCCCATTGCTGGGGCAGCTGAAAACAGGACGATCACTACTAGTCCAAGCTGCACAGTGAAACACTGTAAGGACCAAATACATTTAAAAAAAAAAAAAAAGACAATGCAGAAGAGAGCCATTAGGAAAGTGTTGGAACACACTAAATTAGCAGGGACCACGTGCAGAGAGGTTCTCCACCTTGAGAATGGAGATGAAGACAATGACTGTTTTAAGTTATTTTTCTTGTTGCTAAGATAAAACACTAAACATCCAAAGTTAAAAGAGAAAAAAGTTTATTTCAGCCCACACTTTGCAGAGCTTTCAGTTAATAGTGGGCTGGTCCCATCCCTGAGCACTGTGAGGCTTTTTTGTTTTGTTTTGGTTTGATTTTATTTTGGTTTTTTATTGCTCTTGTTTTTTTGTGAGTGTAACCCTTGTTTTGTTTTATTTTGCCTTGCTTTTTTGTTTGCTTTTCTTCTATTCTTTCCCTTCTTCAGTAGTTGCCTGGGGCTTGGGAAATCTTCCTTTGTTCTTGTACCTTCCTTCTTATCTCTTTTTCTTCTCCTCCCTTTCCTTTTTCTCTTTATAACTGTTCACTTATTTTTATTCTCTATATTCTTTTTCCTCCCTTTTTTTCTTGCCAGTTTTTTCTCTTACCCTTAGCTAATACCTAATTCTATAAAAACTCTGTACTCCCTAATGAGATTTTCTTCTTTCTTTCTTTCTTTTTTTTTTTTTTTTTTTTTTTTTTTTTTTTTTTTTTTTTTTTTTTTTTTGTATTTTAGGAAAGGGTCTACAGGTGTTGGGTCTCACTACTAGCTAAGATTCATAGTGATCAATGGTCTGCCAGTTTACAGCCTCCCAAGAGCTGGGATTACAGGTGTGCACTACCGTGCCCAGTTTCAATTACTGTCCCAGTGCTCCTCAGGGGCAGGGCCAGCATGGCAAACTTGGAGATCGAACCCCCAACCCCTGTACATGCTTGAAGGTGTCTTAATCCACTGAGCTATTCGGCCGCCCTCCTAACGAGATTCTTTGTATCACCTTTCTCTCCTCTGTTTCATAACAGGGAGTTTATGATTTCAAAGTTTTCCTCTTGCATTCCATCTTCTTTTATGTGTGTGACAGGATCTTGCTGCATACATAGTTCAGACTGGCTTAGACACACTATGTAAACCAGGCACCTTGGACTTGTGGTGATCTCTTGTTTTGGCCTCTGAAGTGCTGGGATTGCAGGCATGCACCACCATACACAGCTAACATGTTGTCTTTAATGGTATAACCATTAAAGCTTTGTTAGCCTTTTGATAGTTGACTCTATAAAACTATTGTTGAATTCTTTTCTACCCATACATGAGGCCTTGAGATGATGTGAAGATTCAAGCCATAGGAAGAAAGAAGAACCAGAGATAATCTTCCTGAAACTCTTATTGTTCAACACATAAAGCAAATATTCAGAAACAACTGGGGTGAACTAAAGATACATTTTGTAGTTTATGGATTACTTCAGCTTCTTCCACGGAGACTTCCTTGACGGGTTTGTAGTGAACTGCCACATTGATTTTTTTAAAAAATGTCCTAGGAATTATATTAGAATCATTCATGAATCTTTGTATCTAAGTTTCCTACTGCATGTATTTCATTTTATTACTTGGGTATTGTTTCTCCGAAGAACAGTCTGGGGGATAAAAAGCTCCAAAGGAATTACTTCAAAGTAATATTATTTTTTTATTGATACTCCATCATTTCAAGAAGAGGTTAGAATTTATACTTAGAAGTCATTCTGGTAAGCATTGACCATTGATTATTGAAACTAGGGACTTAAAAAGATGGTTTTCTTTTTTCCCTTCTGGTTTCATTTTCTCCCAAAATTATTTCCTGCTTTTCTCATTAGCATAGCTAATTGATAGTTCAGTGTACTAGAAACAGCAATGCCCTATAATTTGAAGCATTGTTAATTAACCTGATGTATTCAGTTCTAAGCTATCTGCATTTTTTTTTTGCAAATTCAGAATGATGTTTCCAACTAGATCCATGAACAATTGTCTTTTTGCCATGATCTTTCAAAAGCCAGAGAACATTAAGACATGATAGACACCATAAACACCTCGCAGACAGATATAGTAGATGCTAGAATTCAGAGACAGCCTTGATTTTCTGCTGTACCGGCTCCAAAGAAGAAAGAAAATGGACTAAAAGAAATTGGACAATGTTTATTAGAATAAAAATTTAACATTAGAAATAGAGCTAATGCTTTAAAAATATTTTATTACTAAAGTTTCCTTTGCAGAGCAACAGCACATCCCATTTTAATAATACAGGTTGGAAAATTTTACAGAGGAGATTCTTGTATAACTCCACCATCCAGAGCAAGTCATAAACTTAACAAACATGTAGATGTATATATCACCCCATTCATTTTTTAATGCGTGAAAAGTGGATTACGCTGCTCTGTAATTTGCCTATTTCCCTTGACCTTATGAAGTCTGTCATTAAATATTCTCCTATAATGTGATTTTAATGGTAGCATTGTTGGGAGCTGCAGAAAGCCAGGAAATTGATCAAGTGCTGGGACAAATATCCAACACTCAAAACTCTAGAAGTCCTCGCCTGATGATTGCACGAGGCTTTGGGGGGACAACTAGACATAAACCATAACACTTCCCTTATTTTTTTTCAACTCATAAAATAAGTTCTTCTACCCGGGTTTTTTTTTTTTTTTTTCCAAGTGTAAACCTGAGGCTCAAGACAAGACAAAAGAGAAGAGAGCAATCTACAAAGTGCTTGCTACACAAGCTTTCAAAAACATACTTAATGATGCATGTATGATGATGTCTTAAATTTGGTCAGTCCTTGAATTCCAGAATCTCTGCTATCATAGGCTGAAACATTTCCTGAAAGCCTTTGAAGACTTGAATGAAACCAAGTCGAGAGTTAATATGCAATGAGTTGAGTGCAGTTTCTGGGTAACCTGAACAGAACGCACGGTTCCACTCTTGCTAACTATAAATCCCTGCTAGGAGAGACATGTTCAGAGGCAGTTAAGTCTTCTGAACTGGAAGGGAGAGGAGGACCAGGCTGACTGTAGCCCCCATGCTGAATTCAGACAATCCATGCACGGCTCCCATTGCAGACCTGGAAAAGATATTTAAAATCACTGAATTCAGTGCTTCTCATAGCCTGACCAGCATTGCTGGGCTTTGGGTACTCATGGTTCTTATCCAAGACTCAATAGATAATAGCTCCAGAGCAAGGGATTGGAATTAGTATTTTTAAAAGCTACCCAGGAGATTCCAGTCATCAGTACAATTTAGAAAACACAGGTCTAGTGGTATTGAGGAAAACTCTAAAAAGTGTAAGGACGATTCTTCCAGACTGGTGTGTGTGTCCTTCATGCCATGGGAGGCATCAGCATATGGAGGGCTGGTGTGGTTGGGCAGGTAATTTACCAATAGATGAGCACTGCAGAAAAGCCAAGAGCTTACTTGTATCAGGAAGCATTGCCAGAAGGAAAATGTGAGCAACTGGGGGGTTCATAAGGGCTTGAGGACATGGAAAAAGCATCCAGGTGACAAAGATTTCTTAATATCTTTTTCTTGGATCATCTGGACCTTGTTGATCTTCTGGAAGTACCTGATTTGAGCGATAAAATCTATGCATACAGCTGAAATTCTGACAAAGCCACCCTCTACCCATAGAAGGCCTTAAGCATTAGATAAGATAATAAGGAAGTCTGTGCTTTTCAGAGACTATGAGCTGGGATTTATTTATTTATTTATTTATTTATTTATTTATTTAGGAATGAATGGGCCTGATGTCAAAGATGTGTTGATGTCTTACAAAGCCACTGCAGAGAGTATAATGTTTTTGACTGTACTTCCTTCATAAAGTATTTCACTCCAATGGGCAACTACTACTCTTGACATCTGCAGAAGGCTGAGGAGAGGTAGGAAACTGATTCCTCTCTCTAAATATTCAAGAGGGGCACTGAGTGAATCAGAACAGCAGCAGAGAGTGATTCATTCCCAGTTGTACCTTCTGAAAGGTCTTCCTGGGCTTAAATAGAACAAACCACCCAGTCTTACAGTCCTAGGATTAGCAAGTAAAAGTCTGCAGTGTCTCACTGACGTTTTTGTTTTCCTCAGGTTCTGCCTTATTCCAAGCTCAGAGACCCGCTAGGTCCAAAGCCCTGCCAGGTCTGTGATGTCCCTGTCTACACCCAAATGCCAGCCATGGTGGCTTCCCGGGTAACTAGAGTTTCCAAGTGTAGAAGGCAGTGGCTTTGGGTGGGGGGCTCAGGTGTCCATGTATGTCCAGAACTAGCAACAATTCATGCATGGCAGGGGCCCCTGTTCCCTTGCCTAGAGCACAGGTGAATAGAGGAGGTTGTTTCCCAAGAACAAATACATTTCAGTGAAACATATCAGGAGGTGGAACATCAGGAGGTTAATATTTTTCTAGGAGCCTATTTAAATTTCCAAAGGAGAGTCAGGCTCAAACTGACTTTCAAACAAACAGAATGACAGAATGAACAAGGATTCATTCGCTCCCCAGGAACAGCCACCTCTCAGTTGAGCAGATCCCCTTTCAGGATGCTGTGAACAACTGCTGAGATGTTTGCCTTTCAAAAGCACTCAGATGTGTCAATATTTACCTGCAGAGTTTTACTGATATCACCTGGCTTGAGATTTCCTTGATAGAATTTGGCAAATCTGAGTGCCAAATACTACTGTGCTAGTTCTAATTAGACCAACAGAGTGTCCTATGGGGAAATTCTATTCCATGCATAGATTTATTTTACACCCCAAAGCCTAGCTTTTTGGACATTTTGGGCAGAGATGGGCAGAAAGAATTAAAACACAAGCCTGAAATAGAACACTTCCAAGGAAGTCATATTTCCAGCTTTTTCACCAATTTATTTGAGGGATCACTTCTTCCCCCAACTGAGAAATCAGAGTCAGGTGGGTGAGATGAAAATATGAGATGGGATTAAGAAAATATGAGATGTGGTAAAAGCTCATATTGTAAAAATTTTATTCGAGTAAAAGACACATTGCCACGGATCCTTCTCAAGATACTCCCCCTCACTTCTAGCACCCAGAGGCTCTTGCAGCTTTTGAATAGGTTCTGGAAATCCTTTTCTGTGGGTGTCTGTACAAGGGGTGATCAAAAATATGGTGAGTGGTGCTGCCAAATCCCATTCAACAAAAAGGCGGACTCATAAAATCATTGTGCTGTGTTCTTTTTCATGGTGTCTGGCATTGTGTCTGGCACCCCTGGCTCTTCCCCAAAGTCAAATGCCCCTGAAAGGTAAAAGCGTGGAATCAAATGAGGACATCAAGGCAGCCACATCAGTGACAGTGTAACTAAAGACACATAGAAGACAAGAGCTCCAAAACTACTTCAGAAAATAGAAAGAATAATGGGATAAGTATGTTTGAAGTGAAGAGTATTCTGAGAGAGATAAACAGCAATGTATCTTTTACTGTAATGAATTTCTTAAGCAATGTAAACATTCACCATAATCTTTAATCATACAGTGTGTTAGTCTTATTACTGAGAAGAGCTAGAATAAATGATGTGGCTAAGATATAGGCACAATAGTACTTCTAAGATTTTCTAATTTCCAAATGAATTATTCCAAAATTGGGCATCACCAGCTGTGGTAGTTGATACATTGTGTCAACTCGAGGAGTATTGGCTGGATGGGCTCCGCTGATTCTGGGCTGTGGGGGCCCCCTTCTGCAGGATGCAGAGGCCCTGCCCTGGAACATGATTGGTTCCACCCTAGGGCCAGACTTGCCACCCCAGAGTGACTCAGCACAAAAAGTGTATAAAAAGAGTTGAGGAAGACTTTGTGCCGTCAGCCCAAACTGGCCCTGCCCTGGCTGCTTCCTGCCTGGCCCAGCCCTGACCCGCTTCCTTAGAGAAGTCCTCCTCTTTGGAGGAGCTTGATCTTTGCTGCCATGCCACTTTGGAGGAGCTCTGCAGCTGGCACAGAATTCAGAACAGACAGGCTTGATGGATGCCACAGCTGTTGCTCCTCCTCTGCTCTTCATTGTTTTCTGCTGCCTTGGAGCCAGCAGAGTACGAACTGAAACCTCCACAAGCTGTGAGCTGAATAAACCTTTCCTTCCTTCATTTTGAGTGTCAGGTATTTGTCCCAGCAAGGAGTAAAAAGTAACTAAGACACCAGGTAACCCCTTCCAGCAGCCCTTGCTCTGATGGATTTGTGGGGTAAGGAACAGGGCAGAACACATCCACTTTTGGGTAAGCAGATCTATGGATTAGTTGTAGTTATAGGCTAAATTTTGTAGCCTCAGTATTCGCATGTTGATTCTCTACACCCAGGGTGATTGCATTTAGAGATAGGGCTTTAAGATGATAATTGAGGCTTCACTTGGCCATAGGTTTTGGTCCTAATCTGATGAGATTTATGCCCTTATAAGAAAAAGATACTGGGGACCTCTGTCCCTGCATGCATAAAGGAAAGCTCATGTAAGGACACAGTGAGAAGGTGGCAGTCTGCAAGTCTGCTAGAGAAGCCTTACTAGAAACCACCCTGATGGCACCTCCACCTCAGCTCTTTGGGGATGACCCTCTGGATGACCCTCCTTGAAAGAAGAGCTGCTGTCTCCATTTTGGCTACAAATGGCCCTATTGCCATGTGTTGATATGTAGAGAGGTGTCTTAAGTTTTGTCTTTATCTCCTCAGCTGACCCTAAGCAATGCAAACAGGTCTAGCTGAGGTGCTGAAGTGTAGTTTTTGAAGCAAGGAGAGACAGCTCAGTGCTGCCCTGCCTGTAGCTCCCACGAAGTACTGGTGAGCCAGGCCGAGAGCCACATTGGGCTGAGATGGAGATGCCTGAGATAAGAGGCTATGACTTCTCAGGGCATAAAAAAATTACACATCAGAGCTGAAGATTTGACCCCAAAACATTAGAAACTGCCTTAAGTTGTGTTCTGCAGATGGCTCGTGCTGCTTACCACGCTCTGCATGTTGCAGAGGTGATTTCAGGCTCCTGCCTAGCCTCGCTCATGGTGCTCACGTACATCACACCACTCTCCTTGTTGTTTATTCCTGAGCCACTCCCCACTTTGTGAACTAACAAAGCCTAAATTCAGCCTTCCTTCTGGTTAGCCATTGTACTAGCTGGACTTAGGACCTGCATGGCTCCCTCCACTACAAAATGCCTTAGTGTCTTTATTCTTGCCATGTATTGCCCTGGAAGTGGTAGATTGGAATTCACATGTTAGAACACAAAATTTTTCATGAGATTACAACTGTGGATTTTTCTGACCCCATGACAAGGTCTACAAGGGCTTTCTATAGGTTTTAGCATCCAGAACCACCAGGAAACAAATGCTCTGATGCTTAAGTTATAAGGCCTATAGAATTTGTCCTGGCAGCCCTGCTTCAAAAACTATGCCTCAGCACCTCAGCTAGACCTATTTGTATTGCTTAGGGTCAGCTGAGGAGATAAAGACAAAACTTAAGACACCTCTCTACATATCAATACATGGAAATAGGGCCATGTGTAGCCAAAATGGCGATAGTTGCTCTTCTTTCAAGGAGGGTCATCCAGAGGGTCATCCCCAAAGAGCTGAGGTGGAGGTGCCATCAGGGTGGTTTCTAGTAAGGTTTCTCTAGCAGACTTGCAGACTGCCACCTTCTCATTGTGTCCTCACATGAGCTTTCCTTCATGCATGCAGGGACAGAGGTCCCCAGTGTCTCTTTTTCTTACAAGGGCACAAATCTCATCAGACCAGGAACAAACTAATACAAGCTCTTTGCTGAACTCTGCACAGGTGCAGCCACTGACTCACTAGTGGGAAGATGGAAGGACACAGGCGCATGTGTAGAGACACAGAAGTCAGCTGTGTCCTTCTTCTCCTTTAAGACTATGGAGCAGAAGTGGCAGCTCCTTTGTGGAAATTGGAGAAGGGAGCAATAGCTGTTCCCTAACATTCTTCCCCCAGGAATCTTTCCTTGGACTTTTTGAAGATTTTTTTCAGTTAACCTCTGACGGAAATACCAAAGAACAAAATCCCTTCCTGCAAAGCACCATGCCCCACACTTTGAAAGCTCTGAGTCCAATCTGCTCACTGCGAATCCACACAGAGCTGCAATCTGAGAGGCACACAATCCCCACCACAGAAGCGGCCTCCCCACTTCTCAGACTTTCAGGTGTTGCGGAAGAGCTGTTGCATACCTCCTTGCTCCTCTGTTTTCCTAGATTAAATACACATATAATTAAGAGAAACAGGGCACACTACATGCCTGCTGGCGAATTCTGTGCAGAAAGTTTTTTCTTTTAATAGCACCTATATTCAATTGTCTATGTGTGTCATGCAATATCAGTGAAATGTTAAGACATTACGTCAGGTCCAAGTTCAAAGTTTAAAATGATGAACCTTTCTGTGATGAAACAGTGATTATGGAAGCTGCTGTCTTCCTCCTGTAGTGACTTGAGACTCATTCTCAGCTCTGGCTGCCTCATGCTGGGTCTTTCCCTTCTGAGCACTGCAGGTACTGTGCATTCTGTGCTGTCCCTGGCTTCCTTCCAGAGGAAGGATTTCTTTCCAGTTCCTAATAACAGAAACCTGCCTGGTATCTGCCTCATAGCTCACCCAAAAGAAACTTGGAAATACTAGTGTGTGCCCCATCTTCTAATTAGAACTATGGCTTCTGTGCAATGACTTTTTTTCCTTTTACTTATCTATGGCTATGTATTGAACTACCTCAAAATTTAGAGGACAGAATGTCTGTGTCTGCTCACATTCCTGCAGCTTGGCTCTGAAGGTGAGATTTGTCCTTGCTCCCTTGGACATTACCTTCAGGCTCTCTCTGTGGGTAGCAGTCAGTAATGTCCTTCAGCCAGCAACTCTGTCATCCAGGAGCCCTGCAGTGGTTGTCTACCAGATGCCTCTCTTCTCTTCCAGGGCCTCCTTAGGCTTCTGCATTCTGACAGATTCTCTGCTTGACCAAATTAAAATCAGTCTCCTGAACCTACTCCTGAGCCCATCCATGCACTTTGAAAAAAAAAAAATCAATTTTATTTATTTATTTATTTTTAAAATTTTTTTAATACACCAGATATTCTGTGTGTAACACCCAGGTGATGGGACTTGGGGATGCAGTCTTTTGTTGTTGTTTTTTTTTTTTTTTCATGATTTAATATTTTTATTGTTTAAATTTAACAATGGTTATATTACATATTGTCATCATCAGATCAGTTTAGATTAATAGATATAGGTATATAAGATTGCTCAAACAATTAGACATTAACATATTCAATAAACATTATTTTTTTTTCTTTTCCCCTTTCTTTTTTTAAAAGTTGACACAATGCATATTGTCCTCACAATAGTTCTACAGAGCACAGTGTGTGGGCATGACCCACCTCCCTAATCATGTTGCTAAGAAGAAAAAAAAAGAAGAAGAAAGGAAAAGAAAATTCTTCTCTTTGGACTAAGAGGAAGCAGATACATACACAGCCAAGTGTTCTGCAATTGTAGTGGGCCACCAGTGAAGCTTGTAATGTTGGAGGCTATTGATCTAAGCCTCCTAAAGCTTATCTCACCAATCTAGCTCTGCGTTTCATGCATTGTAATTAAGCTTTTTTTTTTGGCTGGGTGATCAAGGGAAAGTCAAAGCATGACCTGTATAACAAAACATTCATTTTTTTTTTTTTTTTTTTGGTATCTTCCAGGGTCAAATCCCCTCAGGATTAAGTTTGGGAGCATATATAGTACTTTGTAGAACTGTTAGTGTCAGCCTTTGGGATGAGTCACGGCCATTG
>PVJA010020514.1:9268-36967 GCA_004027025.1 Myocastor coypus | reverse complement strand
AGCAACATCAATAGGGAGGTGGGTCATGCCCACACACTGTACTCTGTAGAACGATTGTGAGGACAATATGCAATATGTCAACTTTCAAAGAAAAGAAAGGGGAAAAGAAAAAAAAAAGTAATGTTGATTTAGAAGGGTTAATGTTTAATTGTTTGATCAATCTTATATACCTATATGTATTAATCTAAACTGATCTGATTATGAAAATATGTAATATAACCATTGTTAAATTTAAACAATAAAAAATTGAAACTTGAAAAAAAATAATTACTCCCCCCCCCAAAAAAAAACCCAAACAATTTGACTTTCTAATTTAACACCTTGTTTTAAACCACATATCTTATTCTTTAACTCCGAGTCTATATGTCTTTGAGAAATCTATAATTGTTTTAAGTCCTTGTGCTACTGCTGCATAAAATGAAGAGTTTGTACTCCTTGACTGTATGCGACTCTGGTGGTAGCAGTTCTGGATGTGAAGCTATCATGAGTTTAAGCTTTTTTTTGTTGTTGTTCTTTAACACCTGCAGCAGATGTTGGAACAGCAGCATGGAAAGAGAGTCTTACCACGAGTGATGTAGTTGTATCGGAAGTCAGATTTTGGTCTTTGTCCTGAGAATATAGATATTATCCCTAGAAAAATTAAAGCTAATAGAAGAATTCAAACATGTATATAAAAAACAGTTGTGACATGTAATGGTATCATAGAAGGGTTCCAATAAGTAGGTCCTACAAGCAACAGGTGAAAGGGGTAAACACATGCCTGAGTAATAATGCAGTATTTTCATCTTAATTCCTTCCCTTCTGCCATCTGGGCAGAGCCGTAAGGGCTCCAATCTACGACGCTTCCATTGGAAGTATTAACTAACTACTCCCAGACTGCCATGAGGGATTTATGGACAATGACCATTCTGGCTTCTTCAGGCTGAAAGGGGTTGTAGTTGGGAATCACCAGTCAGAGGTACTCTCCAGAGGTTCTACATAGAGGCCCTCAATAGACACCAGGCATTTTTATCTTGGGTAGATAGAATAGCCTAGACCCTTTTACTTATAGTCTGACAGTTTATTGTAAGTCTCGCTAGCTTTAGTTATAATTATCTCTAAATTTTGATAAGTCATAAAAACTAGAATGCCTTATTTTTTCTGTTTTTAGTTGTCTGTTAGAGAACAGTAACATCAGCAAGCTAATTTAATTTGTATGTTTTATTCTAATTTTTGAGGCATGATAACTGGAAGGAAAGTCTGGGTTAGAGAAAAGCAAAGAGACCTGTGCCAATGTCCAGCAAAAGGCTGGGTTTTCCTTTTGGTCATGATTTCTTAGGGCTCCTCCATGGAGATGACAGAGGCTGTCTGGCCAGAGGGATCAGGCAGGCCCAGTGCCCTTTAGTCCTACTGGACCTTCTGGGAAGCTGACTTTTATTTTTAATAAGCAGTTATAAGAAGTTTTAATTTGAAAAGATTTAGTAGTAGATATCATAAGTAATATTTCTCCTTTATAATCACGATCAATAATTACCAAATGTACAAATACACTTTGGGCAATAATAATACTCCTTTTTGCAATCAGCTATGATTTTTTTTGATAGGGCTGAAAATTCTAATTTAAATTTTGTAAACTTCTTAAGCAGGTAGCAAAAGCTGATTTTTTACAGCCATCAGATCTAAAGTTGTGTTTCTGCTTCCGGAGGTGACATGGAAAAGATCTACAGTCTTGAATTTGATTGAAATTTTGGCTGGCCAATGGAAACTCTGGGTATTCCATTTTGTTTACTTTTGGGCCCCTGGCTGATAGGCCTGTTCTCCAGATTCTTTGAGATTGTAAGGGTTGGCCATGTATGTCGAGTTTGGAGTGGCATTCATTAGACCAATGTGTACCTTTTCCACATCTCAGACAAAGTCCGGGAGCAGTCTTTTTACTCTTACCTCCTTTTATCTCTTTACCTTGTCCTTTTCTGCAATCTTTTTTCAAGTGACCCATTTTTCTACACTTAAAACATTTGGTATGATTTTGTTTAAAAAAAGACTGTAAGGCAGCTGTCAATAAATTAGCTTTGTATGACTCTGAGCCAACATCAGCACAGGCCTTAATATAGTCTTCCAATGATGCCCCCTGTGTCTTTAAGGGACTCAGAGCCTTTTGACATTCAGTATTTGCATTCTCAAAAGACAAAATTTGTAACAATAAATCCCTCAGATCTGGTGCTCTCACTGTTTTGTGTATAGCTTCCCTTAATCGGAAGACAGAATCTGCATATGGCTCCTTATTAGATTGGAAAACCTTAGCAAATGATTTTTGAGCATCCCCAGGTCTTTCCACTTTCTCCCATGCTCTCAGGCAACAAATACGAGTTTGCATAATAGCCACATCATCATACTGTGATTGGGCTTGGATACCAAGCCAGGCCCCTGACCCAGTGAGTTGATCTGATGAAATGTTAGCTGGGGGATTTCATCCCCTGTTAACCCTCTCTTGAATATCCGCTTCATCTTTCCATAAAGTTCTAAACTGCAAATATTGGCTTAGCTCTAAAATTGTACGGCACAAAACTTCCCAATCATGAGGAATTAATCTATGTTCATTTGCTAATCCTTGTATTAATCCAATCACATAGGCTGAATGCATACCATAGACCACAACAGCCTGCTTTAAGTCTTTAATAATCTTGAATGCCAGAGGTTGGTGTTCCCACTGTACATAGCCCTGGGGAAACTGAGAATTTGGTGGGTGTTGAACCACCACAGGAAAAATACCCAAAGGGGCAGAATAAGCTTCAGGATCTCCCTGTTGTCTCCCTTGTGTAATAGCCTGAGATATCACACTTTTGTAAGCTTTTGTGGGGCCTTCCTTTCTTTCCTCATAGTGAGGAGAAGGATTAAAAGATGGCAGGTGGGGGGGGGTGAACTTTTGTGAACTGAGATGGAGGAACTACAGGGGTAGAAACCTCCATTTTTTCAATCAACTTAGAAATCAATTGTGATAATTGCTTTACCTGAACTCGTAGCTCACAGACGTCATTCTTAGTTTCCTTTTGTTCTATATCCTCCAAATCCTCAGATTCTGAGGTGGTTTGGCATGCCATAAACGTCCTTTTAGGACTCAGCTTGTTAGGTTCATCCCCACTATAAAGCATAGAGAAATTTAAAGAACCAACAGTCTTGTTATTCCAGGGAGCACCTTCATGTAGGGGGTCTTGAGAGGGTACAACCTTATCATAATTATGCACCACAGAGTCCGCTTGCTCTGTTTTTGTTCTTTTGTAACTCTCTACATTTAAGAGGGCAGGAGGCAGAGGTCTTAAAAAGGTCTCATGCACAGATTTATATTTGTGCGGAGGCTGCTTTTGAGCTTTACCGATATCAGCAACGGAAACTGACCTGTTCAAATACTTCTTACACTCTACTGGGCCCAATCACAATGGTTCCAAAGCCAAGGAAATTAAACTACAAAGAGACCATACATGAAGAGGAATTGGTTCCCCATTTTGGTGAGCACAACGCAGCACTCTCATAACTTGCTTCCAAACTTTTAAGTTCAAAGCAGACTTTTCTCTAGGCCCAAACCAATAACAATACCTTTTTATAAGGGAAAATAATTCCTTGAAACTCTTAGGTTTCACTTTTACACCCGCTGTTTTGAGTAACATTCGAATAAAACAGACGTACTCACTTTCTACTGAAGCGGAGTTTGCCATTACTCTGAGCTTTTGCCGTTGGTCTCGCCTACTCTGGGAGTACTTTTCCCACTTGGTCAGGCCTCTCTTAACTCACTCCTGGTCGTCTTCCGTGGCCCGCTTTGCGTGCCACTTGTTGTGATATTCTGGTGTCGGTTCCGAAAGGAACGACAAGAAACCCAATGAATTTAGCTCAGAGGACTTACTGAGATTTGCCTCTCTCAAAGTGAGCCCCGACCACAGAAGGATATTACTTTTATTGAGTATTCAAGGACAGGCTAAGGAATTTGCATAACTGCTTTGGGGAATATAAACTAGAGATCACTACCTTTTTTACCATTTACCTAAGGTTAGGTTAATACCAATGCTAATTGAAAACATTCCAAGCAGAGGAGGAGACAACCGGTAACATTCCAAGCAAAGGGAGAGACAATCAAGGAACCATTAGAATAAACAGTTATCTGCGTCCTTGAATCCAGGTTTCAGGATCCCCAAGTAACTCCCTACAGCTGTCGCTGGGCTTTATTGTTCTCTACTTAAGATGCTCGGTCCTTATCTCTACAGCATAATTTTGTCAGGAACTTTAATGTCTCCTGCCTTATCTTCATTGCCCAGGATTTCCTTTGTATTCCTGGTCTTTTCTGGTACCAAACAAATTTTGGGAATGATTTCTTTTGGTATGTGAGGTTTGTTGGTGTATGGTATTTTGATAGGAATTGCATTAAATCTATATAACAACTTAGGAAGGATAGCCATCTTCACAATGTTGGTTCTTATTATCCAGGAGCAGGGAATATCTTTCCATTTTCTGAAATCCTCTACGATCTCTTTTTTCAGAGTACTATAGTTTTCATTGAATAGATCACTTACCCCTTCAGGTTAATTCCTAAGTATTTCATTTTTCACTGTGTGACTGTAAAAGTAATGTTTCTCTAATTTCCCTCTCTTGTGCTTGTTATCTGTGTACAGGAATGCTGTTAAGTTTTGAGTATTTACTTGGTATCCTGCTATGCTACTGAAATTGTGTGTTAATTCTAGTAGCTTCTTGGTGGAGCTTTTGAGTTTTCCAAGCAGATTATCATATCATCTGTAAATAATGATAGTTTAACTTCTTCTTTACCTATTCTTATTCTTTTTATTTATCTCTCTTGTCTAATGCCTCTAGCTAATGATTCCAAAAGCATATCCTTGTTTTGTTGCTGGTCTGAGAGTAAAACATTTCACTTTTTCCTCATTTAGAATTATATTATCCTTTAGATTGTCATAGAAGACTTTTTATCAGATTGAGTTAGCAGTTATCTATTACAATTTTCTGTAGGACTTTGAATATGAATCAGTGTTGAACTTTGTCAAAAGCCTTTCTACATCAATTCAGATGATCATATGGATTTTATATTTGGCTCTATTGATATAGTGTACTACATTTATAGATTTTCACATGTTGAACATACCTTGTATCCCTGGGATGAATCCTACCTTGTCATGGTGTATAATATATTTTTATGCTTTGCTGTATTCTATTTGCTAAGATTTTATTGAGGAATTTTACATATACATTCATGAGGTAGATGGGCCTGTAGTTCTCTTTTCTTGTTCAATCTTTCTCTGGTTTTGGTATCAGTATAATACTTGTCTCCATGAGGAGGATTGTTTCCTTTTCAATTTCATTGAAGATTTGAGGAGTATTGAGATTGTGTCTTCTGTGAATTTCTTTTAGAATTTGGCTATAAATCCATGCAGAACTGGACTTTTCTTTATTGGTTAGATTTTATTATATTTTGGATTTCATTGGCTGCTATTGATTTATTGAGAATTCTTATATCTTCTTGATTCAGTTTTGGTGATACATAACTTTCTATGTATCTGTCCACTTTTGTGTCTTCAAATCTGTGAAGATTCTCAAAGAAGCTATTAATGATCTTCTGAATATCCACTGGGACTATATGGTAATTACACCCTTTTCATTCCATGTTGCTTGAACTTGAGTTTTTCCTTTCCTCTTTTTGACGAGGTTAGCTATAGGTTTATCAATTTTCTTCAGTTTTTCAAATAACCAGTGTATTGGTCAGGGTTTTACTTAGAGGAACAGAATAGATATAATATAAGGAATAGATATTAACACAAAATATACAATCTATAAAAAATTGTAAGATTGGCTTACAATAGCCACAGAGTCAGATGAGGAAGCGCGCACAGGGCGTCTGCACGCTCCGGACTGAAGAATTCAATCCCGAGGCCTGGACTTCACTGCAGCACTCCGTGTAAGTCTTTGTTGGCTGATGGGTCTGCAATGGAGGACTGAAGTGTCTGTAGATGGACACTGAAGAGTCTGCAATGGATGGCGAAAGATCTAAGCTGGAGGTTGAAGAGTCTGCGCTGTAAGCCAGACAGCGAAGTCCAGTCTAAATGCGAAGACCGAAGCTCCTCCGACGAAGTGAAGTGTTGACTCCTCCTTCAGCCCTTTAAAAAGTCTTTCTGTGCTCAGTCATTCTGACGTGGGCTCATTGCGCCCTAGGGTGGAGCCAATCATACCCCAGGATGGTCCCTTGATCCCATTCTAGGGAGAAATCCAATCATATCCTAGGTGGGCCCTAGTCACACTCCAGGGAAGAACCAATTGTACCCCAGAGTGGCGCTCTTACCAACGGGGAACCGGGCTGCTGAGTCATTCAGCCAAGTTGACACATTGTATCAACCACTACAACCAGTTTTTTGATACGTTAATTTTTTACATTGTTTTCTTAATCTCAACTGAGTTAATTTCTGCTCTAATCTTTATCATTTCCTCCCATCTTTGGGCTTTGGGTATGGTTTGCTCTTCCTTTTCTAGATATTGAGTTATAGCATTAGAGTATTTATTTGCTCCTGTTCTGTTTACTCGTGTGTGACTTTACAGCTATATATTTCTCTCTAAGAACTGCTTTCATTGCATCCTATAAATTCTGATAGGTTGTGCTTGCATTTTTATTGAATTCTAGATATTGCATAATTTCTTGTTCAATTTCATGTGTAATATTGGTTGCTGAGAAGGGTGCTGTTTATTTCTTTAATTTCTTTTTTAGTTTTTGTGGTACCAGGGATTCTAATCAGGATCCTGAACTTGCCAGGCAAGCACTTTTTCTACTGAGCTATCTCCCCAACCTGAAAGGCATATTTAATTTCCATGTATTTATGGAGTTTATGTGGTTTCTTTAGTCATTTGTTTCCAATTTCACTGCACTGTGGTCAAATAATATGCATAGGATAATGTCTGTTTTCCGGCATATACTTACGCATGACCTACCAACTATGATGTGTTCTATTTTACACAATGTCCCATGAACAGCTGAAAAAAAAATGAGAAGTGGTCAGGGTGAACACTCTGTATATATCCACTAACTCCACTTGTTCCAAGTTCTAGTTCAGTTCTGCCACTTTGTTAATTTTTTGTCTACTTGATCAATCTTTTTTTAGCATAAAGTGGTGTTAAGGTTTCCTGTTAAGATAGTGGTATTCAACATTAGGTTTTTCATGTCCTTTAAGATTTGTCTTATATAGCTGGATGCTCCTGTGTTGAATGCATGCATATTTGTCAGTGTTACTCTTTGTCTTGAACTTTTCTTCTAACCAGTATATAGTGACCTTCTTTATTTCATTTGGTCATTCTTGGTTTAAAGTTGAAGCTACCTGTGAGCAGGATTGTTACTCCTGCTTTTTCTGAGGTGCTGGGGCATATAGAATTGTTTTCCATCATTTGACTTTCAGCCTATGAATTTCTTTATGAGTTAAGTGTATTTGTTGTATACACCATATAGTTGAATTTTGTTTCTTAATCCATTGTGACAATCTATTTCTCTTGGTTGGTGAACTGAGTCCATTTACTTTAATGGTTGTAATTCGGATGTATTGACTGGCAATTTTCAAGTTATTTACCTGCTAGTGTTTACCATTTTTTCTCCTGTGTTTAATTGTTTCCCTATTTATTGCATTCTTTCCATTCTCATTCATGTAGTTCTGTTCATTTTGTTCCCTGTCTAAAATATCTTCCAATAGTCTGAGTGGGCTTGGCTTTATCATCATGAAATTCTTTAGTTATTATTTGTTGTGGAAGTATTTCACTTCTCCATCAAACTTAAAGAGAGTTTTGCACTGTGGAGCAGTCTGGGCTGAAATTGATTTTCATAGAGGACTTGAAGTACTCTGTTCCATGCTCTTCTTTTTTTTTTTTCAGAACTGGGGCTTGAACTCATGACTTTCCACTTGCCAGGCAGGCACTTGTGCCATGGAGCTATCTCCCCAGCCCTTTCCATGCTCTTCTTGACTTCATGATTTGTGAAGAGAAATCTGTCATTATTCTGATGAGTTTTCCTTTAGATGTAATCTGATTCTATTCTTTGGTGGCTTTTAGTATATTGTTCTTGTGCTGGATTTCTGGGATCTTGACTGTTATATGTCTGGCTGTATTTTTAATTGGGCTGATGTTTTTTGGAGTTCTATATGCTTCATTCACCTGAATGCCAGGATGTTTCCCCATATTGGGGAAGTTTCCTCCACTACTTCTGGCAATACTCTTTTTATATCATTTGTATTGATTCCTTCTTTCTCATTGATGTCTATTAGTTTCATGTTGCTCATCTTTGCTCCATCTTCCAGATGCTGAATTATTTTTCCTACCTCCTACTTGTTTTTATTAGAACCTTTCTTGCCTTTTTACTAGCTTCAATGATGTCAAGATTTGAAACTCTATCTTCACTTTCATGGAGTCAGTTTTGCCAGCTTCTGATTTTGCTCATTCAAGGATTATATCATTTTTCTAATCTCTAATTTTTGCCACCATCTTCATTAGAATCAGTTATTAAATCTTTCATCATAGTTACTCTTTCTTTTTTAATTCAGAGATTATTTTTGATCTGATTTCCTCTATACTTTTCTACAATTTTTCTTTACTAGAGACACTATTAATTCAGAGATTTCCTTCTTTACTTCAGAGGTTATTTCTGATCTGATTTCCTCTATACTTTTCTACATTTGTTTCTTTACTTCTGATTCTATTATTTCAGAGATTTCATCAGGGTGATTCAATCTTCTTCCATGATAGTGCCTTCTGCTTTTGTTCTGGGTGGGCTCAGGGCCTGAAATTGCATTTTTCTCTTTCTCTTTTTCATTTTCTATGACGCTATCCTCTGACCTTTGGTGTAGAGCTTTGGTGCAATTTTGCCCTTAGCACCTACTGAAATTCTTCCCTAACAAAGATTGCATGGTTAAGGCAGTTATAGTTTTGTATTTACAGAACTACTGTTAGGAACACTAATAATAGGTAATAATGATTAGCAATCAACAAACTTTTGTAACTAATGAGTTTCTATTTTAGGCAGTAAGAGCAAACATTGTGTCTGTGTAGCTAAGCAAATACTAAATTGGAAATTTGGAGAAAAGCTCAGCTTTCATGCACCATGGTGTTCCCAGTCCAGCGGCTTCCTCAACATTGGTGTGGAAAGTGCAAAGGCAAGGCTCAATACATGCAAGCCAAATGGACTCAGCATGGTGATGTAATAAGGCTATGGCAGCTGGAACCTAGACTTCAGGGGAACCTCGTCACTTGAATTATTAATGAAAGCAAATACATGGAGGAGGCCTGCCCAATGAATACAGTGATGATTTGTATGGGCCTGAAAAGTTAACAGACAAGAATCAACAGCTTTCTGGAATTGAGGGAGAGGATGATGTGGAGGCTGCCATGAAGGAAGCTGGTGACATTAAGACTTCTATAGAAGCATTGTGTAACACTAAAACTGTGAGTTGAACGCCTGTCATTCTGGTCTTTTTGATATGTGCTGCTTTTAATGTAATTCCAGTTATTGTTATACTCTCTCAAGTAAATGGTTGTTTTACAAGAAAACAAAACAGAGTATTAAAAGAGTAAGAGACAAGGAAAAATGCCATAGGATTGAATAGCTACAATTTTGTATATGCTTCGATTTCTAAATTCCTGTGTAAAAACATGTAATTGCTTTTATCACATTCTATAGGGATTTATTAGAATATCAATGACTGATGGAAAATACCAATTCTAAGTTAAGTCTAAGGTGTTTAATATTCATAGAGACAGTAATGTTAAGCTCAAGTACCTAAGTTATAGGGTAATACTATTACTAAGCTTTTCTTCTGAAGGGTTAAGAATATAAGTTTACAGACCACAAATTAGAGAAAAAGAAGGGCTACAAGGATGGTCAATATTTTGGCCCTAGCTCTTCAAGGTCAGTGAGGACTCAGGACATAAGAGAACTTGTGCCATAATATCCTATGACTCAGTGGCTTCCCAAATTTTCTGTTTGAGGAGATTATGGGACCACAGAGGAAATGTATTGATGTGTATAGTATGCCTAAGGAGAGTCACCCAGAGAGAAAACATTGTCTTGAGCTTTCACAGAGAGCAAACTGGATAAGCAATGGCTGTGACTCATCCAAATCACTGACACTGACAACAGTTGTACAAAGCCCCATACATGGTTTCAAAGTAAGTACTGAGGGAATTTGACTGACCTTGGGAGATACAAAAGTTACACCTTTTGTTATACATGTCTTGCTTTAACTTGCCTTTAACCACCCAGCATAAAAGTTTACCCACAAGGTATAAAACATAAAGCTAGATTAGTATACTGAGCTGTAAAAGACTTAAATCAATAGCTTCCGAATTGCCAGTTCTGCTAATATCCTATTGCGATTATGGGATACTGTGCTATATATACTACTACTTTCTCTTAGTTGAGTTTAGAGAAGAAATTTTGTAATCAGTAATGATTTAAAAAATATATCACGTCCACATCCTGTTCTCTAAGTAGCTACTAAGAGGACAACAATATGCACTGTATCAATTATTGTGAATGTACTACTAACGTGTTTTGAAACTGTCACATTGTTATTTCTTATTAAAAGTAATCATAATAAAAAAAGACTTCAGAGAACAGGCTAAGGAGATTCCATTCTGTGGAGAGTGGAGCAAATAATGTCATCTTCATCAAGATACTTGGGGTTGAACCTGAGAAATTAGTGTATCATATTCTCCAGGATGTGTATAAAACTAGGAAGAGGAAGAGGAAGAGCTATTTTACAAAATGTTACCTATCTCAGGCACATGTAAAGCTTTCTTAGAACATATGGAAAATGTGCAGAAATGTTTTTGGGACCCTGCTTTAAAGCACCAAATAAGGGAACATTTCAGGTTGTATACAAATCCTGGAATAAAAACCACATAAATAGAGAAGAAGTTATCAAAGATTTTGCCAGAATTGTGGGCAGCATGAATTCAGAAAATGGAGTGAATCTCACCAATCCACAGTGCACAGTGGTAGTTGAAATTCTCAAAGCGGTCCATTGCCTGAGTGTTGTATTTGATTACATGTTGTTCAGAATATGCAATCTTCAGGAGGTAGTGAAGAGTGTAAAAGACCTGTCTCAGCTTTCCCCAAAGCTCAGAAATGGGAAAGAAGTAAAATTGGAAACTGATGACCAATTAAATCAAAATGATCTCAAAGAAGGTGAAAATAACCAGCAGGTGGTGTCACAGAACAGTGAGGAAGAACTGAGAGAAAGAAAACCAAGATCTGAGACTCAGGTGGAGAGCAAGGGAGAAGCTAAGCCTGAACTACCCAGTCAAATCCAAGAGGGATCTAAGTCAAATGAAAATGAACACTCTTAGGATTTGTTTTTGGTTGGAGGTAGACTTCTCAGCCCAAGTTTTGTAAGATGGTACTGGAATTCCTTATAAAATTGTGACTTAAATATTCTATGTTGCAGTAGATAGCAGTGATCCCTCCGCCCTGTGACAGTTTCCGGAGAGCCCTTTGAGCCCTAATGGCAGTGTGTAGGCCCTCACCCAGGGGAAGAAGCCCAGAGGGTGATGCTGTCTCTATCCTAAGGACCTTCTTCAGCAACCCCTATGTTGTGCCAGCTAACTTACGGGGTGGATGAGTTCTGAAAAGTGGAAAAATCAGAGAAAGATTGCATTCTGAGGAAGAAACAAAATTTTAGTTGTCATGGTGGAGCTGTCCCTACCACTTTGTTGTAAAACACTTCAAAATTGTGGGTTATATAAGTTGGAAGTGAATTGTTTTGTAATGGTTTTATATCTTTTTGTGTTTTTCTTTGGTTATATCTGTTCATATATTTCATTAATGTTGGTTGTGAACAAATGTGATAGCCAATGCTGCAATTTTTGAAGTCAAGGCAGGAGATACAAGACTATACTAGGCATAGACCTATGGACATTTTTGGTAAGGATGGTGATGAAGAATTGCAGTCTTGTGAGTTATTCCTATATACAGTACTAGTACAGCAAGAGATGAGTAATTCTGTCTGTATAATGAAAGCTATTTGGCTACACAAAGAAAATATAAGAGAATATGCGAAATAATCTGCTTATCAAAGTTAGCATAAAATGTACAGCATTACATTTTTCAAGAGAAAAAATATGTTTGCATGTTATAGGAAAGACCATTTGGTATTTTGTGAAGCAGATAAAGACACTCACTTTTATTCTTATAAGAAAATGGTGAGCCTTGCCAAGTGCTTTAAAAATAAATGGCTATAGAAACTAGCCTGTTTAATAGCCATTTCTAACTTCTATAAATGAACAAGTTTCAGCGTGATTCTAGAGTAAAAGCTTTCTTTTCTGAAAGTAGTAAAAATCTTAGAAGGAAATACTCTAAAAAAGCCATTTTAAGGGTTGACAATGGAACTCTTAAAATGTTTCTGCAGTAACTTCCACATCAGAATGAGGAATACAGAGGACCACTGAGTTCAAGGCCAGCCTGAACTACCTAGCAATACCTTGTCTCAGAAAAGAAAAGAATACGAAAGTCAAGGCTTTTGACTACCTTGAAGAATGCAAGCCAAATTAGGCAGAATTTCCTATTCCTGTCTGAAAGAAAACTTCATCCTAGTCAGACAATTCTGGATTTCTCTGCAATTGCAACTTAGGAATCACATTCACTATGAGTGTTCTCTTGGGTTCCCTGATTGAGAAAGGTTGGATGTGATAAACTATCTAGGTTGCTATTATTAGGCTGTAAAATTAGTTTTTGAGATGGGCTTGTATTTATAGTTTTAAATTAGGAAGCAGTATAAATGTTAAGGCTCCTGTTCAAGTGGCTGTGTCAATTTAATGGCATAGATGAACATTTTTACTCTTGATTTAGAGATTCTGATGGGAAACCAGACTAGAATTTGGGAGGGGCAGAGAATACATATGACCTTGGTAACATACCTAGGACTGGTATTTCCTGGGGTATCTTCAGATACTTAAAACTTAATTCCATTTGTGAGGATGAACTCAGCTTTGCACATTCAAGGCAACCCTTGTACTCATGAACCACATGCCTTGCTCTTGAATTTTTTTGTTTGTTCCTTTTTGAAATTTTATTTTATTTATTACTTTTAATAAGAAATAAGATGTATAACAATGTGACAGTTTCAAAACATGTTAGTAGTATATCTTAATATTTGATACAATGCATATTGTTGTCTTCCTATTAGTTATATAGAGCACAGGGTGTAGATGTTATAATTTTTCAGATCGTTATTTGTACAACCAAATTTCTTCTCATTGCACTAAGAGAAAGTAGTTGCGTACTTGATCCAATGTTCGATAATCGCAGTGGGTTGTTGGTAAAACTGATAATGTTGGAAGCTGTTAAGTTAAGCCTTTTGCAGCTCAGCATTCTAATCCAGCTCTCCATTTTATGCCTTGTGGTTAAACTTTTCTGCTGGGTGGTTAACAGCAAGTTTAAGCACGACCTGTACACCAAAACATGTAACTTTTCTATCTCTCAAGTATTTTGTGACTCAATAAATTATCTAGGCTGGCCTTGAACTTGTGATCCTTTTGCTTCAAATTGTCACGTAGCAAGGATTACAAATGTCTGCTATTATACCCTTCCCAGAATGTTGATCCTTACTGAAGTTGAAGTCATATTGAAAAGATGAAAGTATTAACTAGTATCATTTGAGATGGTAAGAAGGATCTTGCTGCCTTCTTCCAACATGTTCTAAGACAGACACTTTATTTTGACAGTGTAAGACAAAGGAACATGAGAACATTTTTAACAATACACATAGTATAAAGCAAGAGATCTGCTAACAGACAGAAAGGGAATAAAAATACATTATCTGAATTTCATCTGCTTTGGGAAGCTGCTACTCTATAGAAAGATTGTGATTTTATTATACTTGGCATTTGTATTTGTTTGTATGTGGTAAGACGTGAGTGACACAAACTATTGTTCCCAACATAAATACTATTTACTTATTAAAAGATTTGCTTTTGGGTGTATCCACTGTAACATTTGAGGATATTATAAATGAAGAGAGAGGATAGAAACTGAATATCTCTTGTTCTATCTGTGTTTTAATTAAAATTATAGCAGTTATTCAGTTTGTTATAATTTATTAATTTGGTTTTCTCTAAAGAAAAAAGGGTTAAACTCCATAAATTGAAAACACTTTTCTGGGGCCAGCAAGATAGCTCAGCAGTCTAAAGCACCTGCTTAGGAAAGCTTAGGCAACCACAGGGACCATGGGTAGATACCTAGCACCACATGCTGTGTCAGCCCCACCCAGAAGGCAGGCTGAGCCAGCCATGACATAAATAAAGTTTAAAAAAATAAAAACACATTTCTCTAAGGTTAGACATGATTTTCAAGTGTTATTTTTACTTGCGCTTCGCTTTTGGTACAGCCTGATGCTCAGCTTGTTTTTCTTACAGGTCCTGATATTTTGAGAAAAATCAAAATAAAGTTGGAAATTTGCATTTAATTAGTTTCCCTAAGTTCTGTCTAATCTCCTCCCCGATGTACCTAGAGTCTTCCAGGCAGACTAGTTACCCCAGTTACCTGTTACCTCCTCTGTAGATCAAAATAAAAAGAGAAGAGACTCTCATAGATCTGGGTCTAGCAGAGTCTCAGCTTACCAAGTTCATATCTACCAAGTTGGAACTTGTCCAAATGTGCCTGGTTCAGTGTGGCTTCTATGCTGAGCTTCTTCCTGCTGCAGCCTGTGGAAGTGAACCCACTATGTTCCTCTGGCAAGACATTCAGTTTTTGGATTATCTGAGATTGCCTGACCCCCAGCCTCTCTGCGGGGAGTGTTGCTGCAAGAGGTGCCAAGTCTGAGGTCTGGGTGGGGAATTTCTGGTCAGAGAGAACAATCAAAATTTCCCACTCACACGCCAGGCCTGGGGTGTAGATGGGGAAGTTCTGGTTGTGGTGTGCAACCAACACACTGTGCTGATTCTAGGATCTGGATTGGTAGGGATCTGGGGTGTGGGTGTGCAGAGCAGGCTGAAGGTCCCGTGCTCACTCTGGATCTTGTGTCTCAATGGGTAAGTTCCTGGCTGCAGTGAGCAGGCAAAATTTCCTACACACATGCTGAGCCTATTGTATGGATGGGGATGTTCTGGCTGCAGCACACAGGCAAAAGTCAAAGCTTTCATGTTTAAGTGGATGCAAGTAGAGGTTATACTCATAAGTGAAGTAAACCAGACCCACATGTATAAATATCATATTCCCTCCCTAATGTAAGAACTCAAAAGAAGAAATAAAACCTAAAAAGTATAACAGATACAGTTAAATGGAAAGACACAAACTCAAGAATTATGCAATGAAATGGAAAGGAGAAAATATAGGGAGAAAGTTGGGGAAAACATGCAAGTATGTATACAAAAAGGCTAAGGTGATTGTACTAAGCATTTCCATCATTTTTTTGAAAATAGCAGTTAATGTGTTAAATCCTAACCTTGACTAACTCTGTGTGCTGATATTTGTGAACTAAGCAACTACATTGAGGACAGAAATGTATAATAGAAAAACTGTGCTTGAAATGCCTGTCATCTTGGTCTTCTGTATGTGTGCTGTTTCTAATGCCATATCAATCATCATATACTCTTTAAAGTAATTTTTTAGAAAAAGGTAGTAAAAGAAAAAGAGACAAGAACAAAAATTTAAGATTATTAAAAGTATGAAATAAATGTCCAGTCTTGCATAAGTATAAGCATTAATCTGAGCAACAGATTTGATGATAAAAATATATCTATCATTGTTAATCAGTTATTCTTGCTTTGCAAATCTGTAACATATGTATTGTTGCATATTATCCTATTTCCGTATTTGTTGTTGTTTTTCTTACTTTTGTTTTTACTCTTAAAAATAAAAGAAAATTATAGTTAAAAGAAGAAAAAAACAACATATATTCATGATAAAGAAAAAAGTAAAAAGAACTGTAGGTGGTCATTATTTCAATCTGATAAAGGCTATCTATAGCAAAGTAACAGACAACATCATACTAAATGAAAAGAAGCTGAAAGCTTTCCATTTAAAATCAGAAATAAAGCAAGAATATCTGCAACCACTATGCTGGTTAATATAGGTCTGGAAGCATTAGCTACTATAATCAAAAAAGAAAGAAAAGAAACATGGAGAGTGAAGTAAAAAGCTAAATTATTACCATTTTCAGATGATATGATGATCTACATAGAATACTCTAAAAGTTCAAACAATAGGCCCCTAAAATTAATAACCAAACTCAGGAGGATGGCAGAGCACATACTCAATGTCCAAAAGACAATTGTGGGCTGGAAAAAGTAGCTCAGTGGTCTAAAAGATTTCCTGATAAGCACAAGGACCCAGGTTCAATCCACAGTGCTGCATGTCATGACAGCCCCATCCTGTCATCCGAAACCAGGCATAGTGGGACATGCCTCTGTAATCCCAGCACTAGGGAGGCTGAGACAGGAGGATCACGATGAGTCCAAGCTGTGAGGTGAGATCTTGTACCAAAGAAGAGAGAGAGAGAAAGAAAGAAAAATAATTTTTTAATTCAAAGAAGCCAAGAGACACTTACAACATTCAATGTTATTCTGTTCAATAAAGGCAAGGAAAAAGACCATTTTCTTAGACTTTAAATGATAACACAAGGCTTCAGTGATCAAAACAAGATGGCACTGTCAATAAACAAAAGAAACACCAGACTTGTCAGTCAAACAGAACTGAGGATGCAGAAATAACTCCAGGCTCATTCAATTACCCTGTCATTGGTAAGGGCACCAAATAATTTCTGTGGAGGTAAGATACCTTCTTTAATCAATGGTTCTAACACTAAAATATAAAATAACCTGCTGAAAGACAAATTAAATTAAGTGCAGGGCTTGAAATATACCTGAATCCAGGGTCTCCTTGATTGGACTGTTTGTGATAAGCTTATTGTGATTCTGATGGGCTTTCATTTAAAGGGAATTTATTTCTTTTCTCATTTTGCTTTTAATATTCTGTTCTTTGCTGAGTTTTTGTAATCTTGATTATTATGTGACTCAGTGTAGATTTATTTTAGGCATGGTTATTTAGAGTTCCATGTAGTATCTTTATTTATATGTCAAAATCTTTTTCCATGTTTGGAAAATTTTCTACCATTATTTATGTGAAGACTTTTTAATGACATTTTTACTATCTCCACCTTTCTCATTCATTCCAATCAATTCCATGTTATTGTTTGCTTCAACTTTTGGGATTTATTTTTCATGCTCCCTTGCTATTTTTATAATATTTTCATTTTCAAGAGCTCTATTAGAATTCTGTCTTTTAGATTTCATATTCTATTTTTACTTCATTCAATCTGTTGAGTACAGTTTCAGTGAAATTTTTAATCCCCTGGACTTTTGCATAAACGTAGTTTATGGATTCTATTATTTTTCCTATTTTGAATATTCATGATTTCTATCATTTTCCTAAATTATTCTAGTTTTTTGAATCTATGTCTGTTCTAATGTATTTCATTTTGATTGTCATTTATTTGCTTACCTGATAAATTACTTTTTTTCTGTAGCCTCATCCATTTCTTTTTCAAACTTCTAATGATATTATTTCAGAAAGTTCTAATGGGCAGATTGCCATTTCATTGTGCTTTGCACTTGTCCTATTTAAGCTTGAGGTTTGAGGTTGCATTTTCCTTCCACATCTTATCATTTTGTATGTTTTTAACTACTTTTAATGAGAAATATCAATATGATAGTTTCACAACACATTAGTAGTACATTCGCAATAATTGACACATTACATATTGTCCTCATAATAGTAATACAGAGCACAGGGTGTGGGCATGATACATTTTCTAATTGATACTGGTAAGGACAGAGAAAAAAAAAGAAAGAAAATTCTTCTCTTTGAACTGAGAGGAAGTAGTTATATACATAGTCCAATGTTCCATAATTGCAGTGGGTTACCGGTGCACCTGGCAATGTTGGAGGCTGTTGATTTAGGGCTCTTACAGCTCATCATACTAATCTAGTTCTGTGTTTTATGCCTCATAATTAAGCTTTTCTGCTGGGTAATCAAGGGCAAGTTAAAGCAAGACCTGTACAACAAAACAGTTAGACAGGCTACAATTTTGTACATCCTTGGATTTCTAAATGTCTGCATAAAATTGTGTAACTGCTTTTATCACATTCTATAGAGAGTTATTAGAATATCAATGATGGTCAGAAAATGTCAATTTCAAGCTAAGTCAAAGATTTTTGATATTCAGAAAGACAGTGATGTCATGCTCAAGTATCTATGTTATAGAGTAATAGTACCACTAAGCTTCTCTGCTGGAGGGTTGAGAATGTAAGTTAACAGACCAAAAATTGGAGAAAAAGAAGGGGTATGAGGATAGCCAGTATTTTGGCCCTAGCCCTTCAAGGTCAGTAAGGACTCAGGACATAAGAGAACCTGTGCTGTAATATCCTATAACTCAGAGGTGTCCCAAAATTTCTGGTCAAGGAGATTATGGGACCTCAGAGAAAAGGGATAAATGAACTATAGGGTGTCTAAGGAGAGTCACCCAGAGAAAAACATTCTCTCAGGCTTTCACAGAGAGCAAACTGGCCAAGCAATGGCCACGACTCATCCCAAAGGCTGACACTGACAACAGTTCTACAAAGCACTGTACATGGTTCCAAAGTCAATCCTGAGGGGATTTGACCTTCGAAAAAATTCATTTTGTATTTTGTACTTTTTTATTTTTAAAAGGTTGTTATGTGTCGAATTCTTACAGTGAAAAGCTGCATCACTACTATTAAAGCTTCCCTGGGAAATACCTATTCCTTGAGGGCATCTTCTAGGTTATGTGTTTCCTGATCTGATCTTTGTTCTATCTCAAGATCCTACTTTCTCAATATATTTAGGAAGAAAAGTTGCTGTCTACTAGGCTCAGCACCCAGTCCTTTGATATGAAACTGCCATGCTTGTTGCACAAGTATGGTGTTTTCTTTTTTTTTTTTTTTTTTACATAAAAATCCAACTTTATTGAACATAGGAATAGATGGACTTTCAAAGTAATTACTTTTATTATGGTTATTATTTTTAAAGCTATCTGATCTATGGTAGAACTGGCACTATATGAAGATGCTTGCCTATCACTTCAATTCTATATTCATATACAAATATATTTAAATCTAGGTAGAAATTGGATTAGTGCCTGGTAGTCCCTGCTCTTTGCACTGCTCAAGCTGGCAACAGGCAACCATCTACTCTACAGCAAATTTGAAGCACAAGCACAAATTTGAATTTTATACAAAAATTCAGTTTTACTCTTATCCTTACATTAGTGGGAGCTGACATCTGTAACTTACAGGCAAGCATATGCTTTTGTTTTCTACCTCCTAGATGAACAAAAATATACACAATGTATTGTTTTCCTTAGGTAAGACTTGCTTTTTATACTTCAGTGAGAATACCATGTAACCCCTGCATAAACAAAATGACCAGGATACTAGTGAAACCATCTTTGGAGGATGTACTTAATATGTATCTTATTTAAATAAATCCTCCAGTAAGAAATGGAGAATTTACTGCCTTTTCTTTGAAGGCTTTGTAGCTGTCTGTCCAATTTTTATGTGCAGCTCACTAACATTCCCTTATTGGAAATACCAGTATTTCTGAATCATAGTTTTCAAAAGAACTTTAAAGTCTTACAATTCTGAGTCTCCTTTGGCTTGCTTCTCTCTTGATTCCACCCAAGCTTTATTAATGGTTCACTTCATATCATCATCTCCATCTTCATAAATCTTCTTTAAAACATTCATTAATCCCTCACTAGGATCTGTCTCAGCATCATAGGATGGCTTTTCTTTTTCTCTGCATTCTTTCTCAACCTGAGTTAAGTATTCCCACCGAGTATTCTCTGCTTTCTTACTACATAAAATGAGAACTGTAACAGTCTTACTTTTTTTGAGCAGCCTTCCACTAAGATGGGTTTCAAGAGATTGTTCACAATCATAGAGTAGTTCTTCCCATTTAGATTCTTTACCAAAAGATCAAATGACGTCTCTGTGAAATGCACCTGCACATTCTCAGCAGCAACTTGATGAACTCCAGTTAAGGTAATGTAGATTTTCACAAACTTATCTGACTGATCCCATCCATAATTACTGATCTTCACGGTGTATCCTGTTGTGATAGGAGCAACCACAGCTGCTGGTTTTTCGTTGTCAAGAAGTTCTGGTTTCTTCTGTGACTTTTGTTGTATCTTATTCTTTATTTCTGTTTCAATCTTGAATTTTTCAGCAGTTAGGGCATCGCGTACTCTCTTCCTGGTAGCCTTCTCCAGCAATGCCTTTACCTCTTCTAGATAATTCTGCAACTCCTCCAAAGCCGAAGCAATGGTCACGTGGAGTCGGACTAAAGGCCCGAGCTGCAGGCGAGCACGCAAGGACAGGAACCACCGCACTCCCCACGGGCGTGGACCTCAGCAGCGCCAGCCACGGGCCGGCTGCTACAGGTGCCCCCGACCTAAGCGAGACCATGGCCCGCCCTCAGCACAAGGTGACTCTCGGTGTTTTCATACACTGGAGAAAATCTGACCTTTTAAACAGAATAGAAAATAATAATTTTAAAAATTTGGAAACAATCTAGCATCTCAGTATATGAAATAATATGTATTAGATAGTAATTGTTGTATTGCATAGTGCTGTCTTCAAATTACTTTAGATTAGCAGATATATGCATGCAAAATTGGAAAAGCTACGAGACTGAGAAGAGAAAACAATTTTAACCATTAAATGCTCCTTGTCATAGACCAGCAGAAATTAACAGTACATTTATTCAAGCCGTCCTGCATTCATACATAGATATAACCGTCCCTTACCTTTCCTATCTTTCTCCTCATCTCACTATTTCCTTCCCTTTGGACTGATCATTTCCCTTTTCATAATATCTATTGTGCCTTTCAGATTTTATTTATTCATTCATGTTTTTATACTAGCAAGACAATGCAATGTTTGCCCATGTGGATCCAGTTTATTTTACTTAAGAGTATGGTCTTTAGTGATACACTCTCCCAAGGTCTGAGAATATAGGCAGACATCAAGCAGCTACTGGGACCTAGTGAATCTTGCCCATGCACATCACCACTGCGATACAGTGGCAGATCCTCTGGAGCACTATCCCACCCTTTGAGAACGTAGGCACATGACAGACAGTTACAGAGACTCAGTGAGTCCAGCCCATGCCCATGACCTGTGTGGAAGCTTTTCTGAGCTTTGGGTAACTGACAAAGGAGTAGAGCCTTGATGAGTCCTAACCCTACAAGCCGTGAGAGCTACAATTGTTGCAGAAAACTTGGTGAAACATGCCCCGCCACTCTACTAGTTAATAAATTAAGGTACACAACCAGACTGCTGAGAAAAAATGGCAAGAATATGACAAATGGTATCTAATTAAATATGAACAAAAAAGGTAAATAAAGACATAATCACAGGAAAACGTAATGAGGTAAAGTTTATCTCAAGGAGAAGAGAACTTTACTTCCTCAATAAATTCAGGTCTCTCCCAAAATAATGCAAGTTTGGAAATACTGACACAGATAAGAAATTATAATATTCACCATATTGCCTCTTCTCTAAAACATTTTCAAGCCAAGGTTTCAACAACTTCAATGTAAATTTTCCTAGTAATTATAAAGATTGAGTGGGGCCCGGCGGGATGGCTCAGTGGTCTAAAGCACCTGCTTGGGGAAGCTTGGGCGGCTTCAGGGACCACGGTTCGATCCCCGGCACCACATGCTGTGGCAGCCCTGCCCTCGGGGCGGGCTAAGCCGGCCATGAAAATGAGTCAAGATTGAATAACCATCATGTTTAACAGTAAGAACAAGGGGGGTGGCTGGGGAAATAGCTCTGTGGCACACGTGGCTGCCTGGCAAATGCAAGGTCATGAGTAAATAAATAAATAAATAAATATGAGTACAAAGCACAAGAACAAATGTTGACTTTGGATCTCTGTGATAGATTATTGTTTTAGGCACTTTTTACTGATGGCTGGGACAAATACCCGACACTTAAAATGAAGGAATGAAAGGTTTATTTAGCTAACAGTTTGTGGAGGTTTCAGTCCCTATTCAGCTGGCCCAAGGCTGAGTGGAACAGAGCAAAGAGCATCCAGTTCATGGCAGTGGAACAGTAACTATGGCGACAGAGGCAATCGGCCAACCAGGGCAGCAGACAGCAACAGCATCAGTCTGTCTCTCTGTCTCTCTTTAAATTACATTTAGGCTCTTGGTCTCAGCCTATCTGCCTTAGGCTACACCCATAATCCCAGAAGTACTTAAAACACATAATCCCAGGGATCATTTATCAAGTCTCAAATTCTAGATCGGTACTAAATCACATAATCCCAGTGACTCATGAGTCAGGTCTCAATCGGTGGAAGTCCCCCCCCCATGATTGCATGAGGCTTTAGCGGGGACAACTAGACATAAACCATAACATTCTGCCCCTGGACCCCCAAAGTCTCATATATATCCCTTTGTACAAAAGACATTTTAGTCCATCTGGAAGAGTTGTCAGAGTCCCAACAGTTTCAGCATTGCTGAAAAGTCCAAATCTCAAGTCTCCTCCAAGATCCAAGGCAAACTTTCAAATGGAAGCCCTTGTACAATAGAAAAGTTAAACATATCCAACATTCAAAAGCATAAGACAAACATTATGATTCCAAAAGTTGCAACCAACCGCGTAATACAAAACACTGGGACCAAAGGATGTCCAAAACCCAGGAGAGTAAACATTAAAACCCATAGTTCCAACTGGAACATCTGAAATAGTCTGCACTGAGTTGTGGGCTCCATGCAGCTCCATCCCTAAGGCACTCTTAGTGGTAGTTTCCATGGCTTTTCTCTTAGGCCGGCTTTGCTCCCTCTTTGCACGATCCACGTTCTTGGCTTTTCCAAACTTCTGTGGTTTCAACTGAATAGGCTTTTCACTCTCTGCTTCATACACTGCCCTCTCAGGGGCACACTGCCTGGCCTCCCAGGCCTTCTTCTGAAGTGGAGGTGGAAGCCTTCTTAACGTCAGAACTCCTGTATTCTGCATACATCTATGTGGATGATGTCAAGGGTTGCTGCCAGCTGGAGCAGTAGCCAGGCTTCCTTCTCCCTTGGCTGTTAGGGTCGAGGGCCTAGATCACTGACCACTCTGACCGTGATTCTGAAAAAGAATTCTCCATGCCAGCGCCATTTTGGAACCTGGTTTGGCCGCTGCCACCATTCTGGTACTTGGGTCTCTGCAGCTTTCTTCTCAAGGCAAAACCTCTCTCCTTTGCGATTCTGAGGCTGCAAAGAGTGGAAAGCTGCCACCTCTTGTGATGCCCTCAGGCCACCCTTTTAATTCACTGGTTCCTTCCCAGAAAGGGAGATCCTTTTAACTACATCTTTGTAGTCCACAGCTTTCCTGGTGCTTCCTTCCTGGCCAAACTCACATTTTATATCATCGTGCTTAGCTCTGTGCTCTTGATTCTCGCCATAAATCTGGCTAAATGCCACCAATAACAACCATGCCACCTCCCCAATAGTTCGCTGCTTTGAAATATCTCTTGAAAGATCAATCAGTCCACCATGCTTAATCTCAGTCTTAGACAAAGTCTCTGGGCACAAACAAAATTCCAACAGACTTTCAGCCAAGCCATGGCACAAATCATCTGGAGTCCAATGACCAATGCTGTCCTTTTTCCCCTGCAGAAACCTCCTCTGCCTGGCCTTTACAGGCAGGCCTTCTGTCAGTCTTCTGGTCTGAGTCCTGACCAGAATCTCCCAAACAGAACAGCCAATGCTGTCCTAGTGCTTCTCTTGTAGGCGACATCTTTGAACTTTTTCTATCTCTTCCTGTAAGCTTTTCCCAACAGCTTGTAATCCACTTGGTCAGATTAGTCACAGCAATGACCCCACTCCTGATACCAAAATCTGTCTTAGTTACTTTTTACTCGTTGCTGGAACAAATAGCCAACACTCAAAATGAAGGAAAGAAAGGTTTATTTAGCTCATAGTTACTGGAGGTTTCAGTCCATATTCAGCTGGCTCCAAGGCAGAGAGGCACACAGCAAACAGCAGCAGTTCATGGTGTCAGAATAGCAACAATAGTGATAGAGGCAACAGAACAAACAGGGGAGCAGACAGCAAAATCGCTAGTCTGTCTGTCTGTCTGTCTGTCTCTCTTTATATTACATTCAGGTTCTCCGCCTTAGCTCCTGCCTTAGGCTACACCCATAATCCCAGAAGTACTTACAACACATAATCCCAGGGATTGTGGATCAAGTCTCAAACTCTAGGTCAGTACTAAAAACACTCATGAGTCAAGTCTCAATTTAGAGAAGTCCCCACCCATGACTGTATCAGGCTTTATAAATCATAACAATTATCAAACAATTATTACTACTCATCAGCTATAAAAAGATTAGCTATAAAGAGAAATAAAAGTTTTCTCCCTTTATTGAATATTTTGTTTTTTTCTTTTTTCATTAATATTATTACTTTTTTTATAATAGCTATTACATTGCATAATGATGTCTTCATAATAGTTGTTCAGAGTACAAGATGTAGACATGGTTTCTTATCTAAACATCATTAGTACAGATCTTTCTTTTCATTGCACAAAGAGAAAGTAGCTTTATATTTAATCCAAGATTCCATAACAGTAGTGGATTATCAGCTCATCTGGCATTACTGGAGGCTGGTGACTTGTGACTTGTACAACTCAGCATAGTAGTAGGGCTTTTCTTTTATACCTCATGGATAGACTTTTCTGTGGAATAGTTAAGACCAAGAGAAAGCAAGACTTACGTTACAAAAAGAAATGTAGCTTTTGTATCCCACAAGGTGAGTCAGATCCCCACAAGGATGACCCTGGAACCATGTACTGTGGCTTACAAAACTTTTTTTAATTGAACATTTTCAATTGCAAATTTTTAGATTTTAAAAGCTCATGCTAAGATGAGAAAATAATGAGAAATTCAAAGAAGAAAATAAAATTAGAAATAATCCTACCATTAAGAATGAAGCCAAGCTTGGTGGTGCACGCCTATAATCCCAGCACTTGGGAGGCTGAGGCAGGAGGATCAATGCGAGTTCAAGATCAGCCTCGACTACAAAAGTGAACTCAAGACGAGCCTGAACTGCACAGCAAGATCCTGTCTCAAAAAGACAAAGAGAAAAACACATTGTATTCTTTTTATCTTTTTTTATTTCAACAGCAGAAACATTTATTATACTTACAGAAAAATAACACTATTTGTAAATCAGGGTAAGTAAGCAGAAGTACATTTTTCTATTGCATGCACATCCCCAAAAGTCAAAATGATTTTAACCCATTTTTCATTGCATTTAATAAGAAATAACAATGTGACAGTTTCAAAACGCATTAGTAGTACATTTCCAGTACTACACAAAATGCATATTGTTGTGCGGTCAAAATTCGCAACATTTCAGAAGCCAATCTTCTTGTCTATCTCTTCCGTGAGGTAGTCATCTAAATCTGACATGGGAAGAGGAGATCCTGACCCGACCAGCTTAATGTTCGCCTTCATCCTCTTTGTCTTCATGAGGGTGCGCCAGTCCAGGCACCTTCGCTTCACTTCTGCCCTGGTCGTCTGTTCTCCTTCCCCTACCGCGTTCACACACTGCAATATCCTCCCAAGCCATGCGCTTTATCACATTTATTGTTGTGTTGAGCTGCTTAGAAAAACTAACTTCTTTCCTCTTGGTAATTTCTTTCAAAAGAGTTTGAATTTCTTGAGTGCTAAAATTGCTTTTCTTTTTTCTTTTCAACTGCCTCATTTTTCAAAACTTCAATGTAGTTTCTACAACAGAACACGTGACAAGAACTTGAGGAGCGCTTCATAGCCCGAAGACCAACGACTTACCTCAAATCACTGGGTTTTCCGTTCTTCTAGAAGAGAATGCAAAATATATACTTTCTGTGACATGACTGCATCTCCAAGGGTTGCCCCCCCCCAACCACAGTGTTTTCTAGAATAGTTATACCAGTTTATACTCCTACCAACAGTGGAGAGGGGTTACTTTACCTCACAGATCTGCTAGCATTTGTTATTATTCGGTTTATTGATGATAGCTATTTCTTCTGGAGTACAGTGTAATCTCAGCATTGTTTTAAGTTGTATCTTTTTTAATTAAAAATTTTAATCTTTTATTTACTTAGTACAGGATTTCAGTATGCACCTTGGACTCAAAGTGATCCTCGTGTTTCAGCCTCCCTAGTGCTGGGATTACATACATGCACCACCACGCCTGGCTGACTTAGCACACCCAAGGGTGGGACAAGCATGGCATGTGGTACTCAGACCAAACCTGGGTTACACAATACAATAAACCCAGGGTATTGTGGGCTTCCATATAAAAAGTTTCACTACATAACCAGCATTTAAATGAATTGTACTTCAGGAAGTATGCCCTATTCTTCGATGGCCTTAGATCAAGTTTTGCAATTTCATACATCCTACCCATGTCATACATCCAGCCCTCATTTCTGTATTATTGTACTTTGCGCATCTGGATTGAACATTTATTTTATTTATTTCAATTACCAAAGCTTATTAACTTTTTGCATGCCAGGCAGGTGCTTAGACCACTGAGCTATCTCCTCAGCACTTCATCTGTCAATTTAATGGAAATGAAATAGAGGAAATGTTTTTAATGAATAATGACTTTATATTTAATGTAAATATAAAATTTTAATTTTATGTTCAATAGACTCATTAACAAAAGCATTTACACTTCTAATATTCATGCTATCGTGCCTAAAATTACTTGAATGTTTTGCTGCTTCCTAAAACTATCTGCATAGTTTTACCCTGTAGCTCTTTATGCGAATCACATGATGAATAAATATATTTTGTGTACATATTAAAGTCATTTTATTATGTTTAATCTATGTATTAAGCTAGAAGTGTTTTCCCTGCAAAAGTCCTTGCAAAATATAATTTTTCATGATAATGATACCCTTGAAAAGACTTATGTAGCATATGTCATGACATAAATATTGACAATAAGAAACTATGAAATGTGTAAAAATAACCAGCAATGCAAGTTTATTCTGGTACACATCGCACTATTTATTTTATCCAAAGATACCAGTTCACAATAGAGATGTAGTTTTAATCAGTCTGGAAACTATATAGACCTACTAACATGCACCTTTCAAGAGACCAGTGATGTTGAATACTTTTTCATTTATTTATTTACTATTTGTATCTCTTCATCTGAAAATGTGTGTTTTTCTTTCAATTTCATTGAAGGCTTTAGCATTAGTGTCAATAAAAAAACTTAAAAACTAAGAGATGAATATGCCAAGATATATAATAGTCAAAATTTCAGAAAATCAGCACATGAACAAAATGCTAGAAGAAGTTACAACAAAAAAGTGCCCCCTGTAAAGGAAAGCCCATCAAAATAACAGAAGACTTCACAATACAAACCCTCAAATCAAGGAGTGCTTGGAATGAGGTATTTCAAGTTTTAAAAGAAAATAATCTTCAATCTAGATTAACATAACCCACAAAATTATCTTTCAGAATCAGGATAAAAATAAGATACATCCATGACAAAAAAAAAAAAAAAAAAAAAAAAAAAAAAAAAAAAAAAAAAAAAAAAAAAAAAAAAAAAAAAAAAAAAAAAAAAAAAAAAAAAAAAAAAAAAAAAAAAAAAAAAAAAAAAAAAAAAAAAAAAAAAAAAAAAAAAAAAAAAA